>CAJVPV010000222.1:0-25602 GCA_910591835.1 Acaulospora morrowiae
AATAAAAATATGATTATAAAAGGCTTTTTATTATATATTCTTATATATGGGTTGATTATAGACAGGTTCTACTGTATTTGTTTATTTTTATTTTTTATCTTTAAATAAATAAATATACAGTATATACATTTTATCTTAATTAAATAATTAATTATTAAATTATTAATAAAAATAATATTTTAGTTTTAGGCAGTTTTTTTTGTTCCAGACTATAATTTAATATACGTAATTGTTTTATATTAACATATTTCAAACATATAACATTTAAGTATCAAATTAATTGGATTATAAATAGATTCCTATAACACTTTATGTTAATATTTATAATAATAACAAAACATTAATCTATTATCTTTGTGGAAATTATTTATTAATCTTATTCATAATATATATAACACTTAAAGCTCACTATGAAAAACGTGAATTAAAAGAAAAAAAAATGAAAAATAACTATAGTATAATTAGCACATAGACAATGAAAAGAGTTGGATGAATACAAGTTTGGGTCAAATGAGGTGAAGTTTTTAATACAACAGACGTCATTAAACGCAAAGTTATATAAGCATGTCACATTTCATTGAAACTAACGATCCATTTTTTTTTTTTTTATGAAATGAATTCACGTTTTGCTATCGCTAAAGCCTTTATCACACAAGTTGCTTTTTCGCGTTTGATTTTTGCCATCGTTACCGAAAGAACCTTCGTTGTTCCGACTCAGAGCTCTGAACCCGATAATCATATTCACATTCTGTCCCCATTTAGCAATCCTACTCGCAAGTGATTTTTTTCCTGGATATGAAGAATGACTTAATGTCCTATCTAGAAGGCAAGAAAAACATTCTTTTACTTAAATATATACCAGTTCAAAGGCTTAGTCCTTCCTGCCGGTGAAAGAAGTATTATTATAATTTGTTGTGGCAGTGGTTTTACCTTTGTCTTCCACCGATAATTTTGAAGGTGAATTGTCAAATTTTTTGGAAGTACTCTTTGCACTGGAAGAATGTTGTGAAAGGGAACGTGGGGTTTCAGATTTTGGAGAATCAAGCAGCGAGTCACTGCTATTTTCCCTTTCAGGACGGGATACGTCGTCGATAGTCAGCTGGTTTTGATTTTCGAGGTCGGTATCGGTATATTCATCTGTTGATGGAATTTCTAAATCTTCTTCTAATTCATCATTCATATCTTGAAAGTCCTCTTGCTTTTGTGGTTTGACATCTTCGGCATGATATTCGGGACCCAAATTTCCGTACCTTGATGCCATCCAATTGTACCATTGTTGCACAGTTTTTCCATTAAGGAAGGCAACAATTATTACTGTCATGTTGTCGCATCCGATACCACCAAGTTCACTATCTTTGGCCAGGCAACGGTCCATCAGATCTTCGCACGCTTTCTGGAGTGACTTATTTTCCTTGATATTTTTGCGGATGAAACTAATTACTTGCTGTGATGTAAGACAATCCCATATACCTATATTAAGCGTCGGTAAGTGGGTGTTAATTAATAATCTAGGTCTTAAAAAACGGAAAATTTATATATATCTTACCGTCGCAAGCTAACACCAAGAATTCGGTTTTATCAGAAATAATCTTCTCTCTTCTGACATCAGGAAGCGCTAAAATTTATAACATGATAGTCAAATAAAGTAACGAAGAATTATTAATGATATCAGAAAATAAGATATGTTCGAATGATGGAAATAATTAGGGAATAATGCTTTGAATTAAAAAAAACTATACCTGTCACAATTTGCGCCTCGGCTTCCAAATTATTATTTTGTTTGAATTCAAAATCACCAATTGCACGTGACAAAGCGAGGTTACCTTTAAAAAACGTCAATGATTTTAGCAAGCAATTTTCAGAGAAATGGAAATAACTAGACACCTACCATTAACTCTTCCGAATTCAATGAAACCACCGGCCTTTGTAATACGGGAGGATTCATCTGTTGGTAACATTTAGTCAGTACAACAATAATAATATTTGGAAATCATTTTTTAAGAAACGATTTTCGGTATGACAAACCTTTGTTGAGTGGTTTATGATCATCTGACATTGCTACAGCTTCACCGTTCACACTGAGAACAGCACGAGAATCACCGGCATTTCCCTGAATAATGAAAAATATTAATATTGTTGAATTTTCCTGTAAGCAACCATCGTCAACGTCAAAACTCACCACATAGATATAATCATCGGGGGTTATGACAGCTGTGACCGCGGTACAACCAGAGGGATCGTTTTGAAACAAAGTGTCTGAGACATCAGCGAAACAACATATCAACATTTATTCATTCATATTTAATATATGTATAGATGTATTTAGAATGATACCATTTCTCAAGTCCTCATCTATTCCCAAGAATCCATTTTTTATAGCCTTCTCGATATCTTTACCAAAATTAGAGTCTTTAACGATACGATCGTGAAGATGTACACCGCTATACTTAGCTACATTTTGACCTAATAATGAATGTTTAAAAGATAATTATTGTCAACTGGGTCGCCCAAATAGAAATAACGATACCTTAGAGATCAACTCAATAAATTAATGTAATTAATAGATTCATGAAAAAAAAAATTTTTTTACCGCCGTGTCCGTCATATACACCGAAAAAGCTATATCCCTTTTTATCAAGAATTTGCAACAAGGTGGTGTGCGCGTCTTCCATACTAATACGCCACCCTTGCATAGCCGAAGAAGCGTACATGAGACGTTCGTCGTGTCCATTAGCAGAGTGCTTTTCTCTGACAGGCTCAGAGAGTGTTTGACCCATTCTCTCGTATAATTAAACCAGATATATCCCAAGAAAGACGTTTAGATAGAGTAATATCTTTTAGAGACAAAAGTCATTTAAACAATTCGACAACAAATAGAATGCTGCTATTTATAACTTTATCCCCCTTACAATCAGAAATGCCCTCAAGTTTCGGAGTCTGACAAAAGCAACCGACCACAGTACTTTCTCAAGAGAATAGCAAAAAAACCAATTTAGGCTGCGTACTATGTTTAAAAGTAATATGGTTGGCGTCTTTTGTGATACATCCAATTTTGCTAGCTGTGTTACTTACCTTTGTGCGTGTGATACTTTCTTAAGAATCAATCGATAGTTCACAGTCAACCTTTATTTTCTTTTGTGATTATTTTTTTTTTCTTTTTTTGAAGAAAAAAAAGGTTATTTTTGCACTTTTTAAATCGGAATTGTGTTGATAAAATTGTTTTGATTCGGATTTGACGGAGGATACCGGATATTACAGACAAGTATTCGAATATTACGTCATATCCATAAATAAATTATTTTGAGATGACGTATGGTGACAGTCATTCAGGATACCCAAACTTTTTTGTTCTTAAAAACAGATTGAATAATTACACACATGTGAATAACAAAAGAAAAGAAATTACACTTTATGTTTTCACTCATGCAGAAATTCACGAGACGAACCATGGTTTCTTGTTTGTTTGTTAGCTCCTTGCATAAATGAATCTGAAAACTTTATCGATCAGAAGAGCTCTATTTCAAATGTAATGTACCTGGTACATACCCTTCTAAATAGAAATTCTTCTTTTTTTGTATTACCGAAATCCATCAAGGATGTATTAGAAAATTCTTTTTTTTTTGCTTACCCGGTTCTTGGATTTAATGCCGGACATTTTCTAGAATAAATTCTTTTCCATGCGGAATTTTACCGATCGGATGATCGTTGATCTCTTCAATCTACAACTTAAAATTTTGGATGAATTACCTACCATGTACAAAAGCTTACGAAGATTACCTAACAGATCTTTCAGCTTTCTAAACATTAACCCCGCAAAAAATTTTTCAATGTTTACTGAACCTTTTTACTCATTATTGCGGTGTCAAAGGTGTGTTTGTGTGACGAAGCTTAACCATCATGAAAATTTAATCTACCCAATAAGATATTCTTTTTCATTATCATCGAATCGGTTATTCAACCAGTCATATGGTACGATGATCCAAGAACGTCGAGACGAGAACAATGTAGAATATATGGGAAACGAAGAGATTGATGATAGTTTGTTAATCAATAGACTTTCTTTGAACGAGAGGCAGATATTAGAGCATGAGTCAAGCAATAAGGATGAGAATTCTGGCAATGAAACAGCGAATGGTATTCCAACGTCACCATCATCTAATGAAGAACTACAAGATCCCATATTGATTGAAACTGAAGGAAGAGGTTCAGAAGAAGCATGGTTGTCTTATAAGTCTCTGGTCAACTCCAACCAGTTGGATAAATTGGATATTAAGGATTTCAATAGGGTGCTCGGTTTACTTAAAAAAAGCATCTCATCACATCCGGAATCTCATGGAAGAATGCTTACAATATTAGAAGATATGCAAAGTGTAGCCAAGGTAGAACCTGATGAATCCACATACAATATTTTGATGTCCATGTGCCTGGAGAGAAAGGATTTCAAAGGGATCAAACATTATTTCAAGGCAATGCAGCAACAGAATATCAATCCAAATACAGTGACATACAACATAATAATCACCGCCGTTGTTAAATTAGGAAAACCAGGCAATGCTTTTGCGCTTTATGATGAGATGGTAAAAAAAGGTATTGAGAGAAATCACAGAACATACACAGTGTTACTTCAAGCTTGTGCGAAGAAGCAAAGTATAAGTCGAGCCAAACTACTTTATGAAGCTATGCTTAAAGAGGGAATTAAACCCGATGTAGTGGTATATAATGCACGGATTAATGTGATTGCAAGAAATGCTCGTAATATAAAGGAATTGAGGCCGGCATTTGACATCGTTGAAGAAATGAGACAGAATCATGTTAACTTAACAACTTCAACCTACCATATACTTATTAAATCGCTGATGGAAATGAATGAACGTACGGAATCATTGCAACTTTTCAATCAGATGGAGTACGATCAGTGCTTACCCGATGCACTAATCCTAGAAGGAATTGGAATAACTGGACTACAAGCATTAATAAAGATGAGAGATACATATAATATGACTCCGACAACAGAGGATTATAACACATTCATGAATCAAGCCCTCAATGAATCAAAATTTAATGATGCTAATGAGATTCTGAAGCTTATGTTAAAATGTGGATTTAAACCTTCAGTTTCGACCTATTCAATAATCATAAACGCTCACATTAGAAATGGTGATGTTGTAAGGGCAATGCAATTATATGAAGCGATGAAAAGAGATAATATTCAAGCGGATTCTTACATCTTTTCTTCTCTAATTGTTGGTCACATAGCGCAAGGTGATGTCGGTCGAGCATTTGAGTTATATGGTGATATGTTAAATTCAAACATTGAACTAAATACCCTTACCATTAATCGGATGGTCGACACCGCCAGTAAACTGGATGATGTTTCAATAGTTCAGAAAGTTTTTGAAAGACTGTTGAATTTAACGAATCCAGGGAAAATAGCTTTTGAAATGGTTATCTGGCGGATAGCACAAGTAGGTGACCGAGTTAAGGTGGATGAATATTTATCGTTGATGGCAAGACGTGATCATAACATTAACGATGAAACATTTAGATCTATTATAACTGGTTCTTGCAAAGGAAAACATTTACGCGAAGCGAGATTTTGGTATAAAAGAATGATCGATCTAGGGTTAAGACCAAATCACATGCTACTCTCTTCGTTGTTAAAATGTCACGCTGAATCTAAGGACGTGGAAATGACATACGTGTTGTGGGACGATTTTCACTATTTCAGCATATTGCCTGACGACGAGGACATTATGTTTATACTGCTGGTTTGTAGGGAAACAAAATCTTGGCAGATGGAAAATCGGGTACTCGAACAACTGAAAGAATTAGGTTACAATGTGGATACTTACAAGTCTGAAATAGAATCTGTAAAATTGGACCAGTCGCGGGAGATTACTCGTGGTGCGATAGAAACATGGATTAAGACGCGTAAACCATCGGACTTTGGTCAAAAAAATAGAGAACTCAAAGACGCACAAGTAAAACTTCAAAAGTGGGCTAAAAATGTTGGCTTGAAAAATGAATTACGACTGGATAAAAGCGCAAAGAATAGAATAGCCCAGTGGTTACCATATCGTAAAATAGAGGCAATGAGCAGGGAAAAAAAGAAACCGATCGAATAAATAAGCAAGTGTTTAAAGAAACAAAATAAATAGAATCGATAGAATTTGTATTGAGGTTAACAATTTAATATATTACATTTTCAATTTAATTTACTGTATTTATTTAAACAGGGCAAATTTCTTTCATATACTTTATAATAAAAAGTTAAATAAAAAAAACTTTTAACCAAACTAAAAAATAGCAATTGCATTCTTTATAAGAATTGTGGATACTTTAATCAACTCTATACAGTACTTTTTTTTTATTACAAACTTTTTTAAAATATAAAAAATAATTTAACTTGTTGATTTAAATAGAAAAATCAAAATATTTTATTTCAAATATTAAAAAGATTTGGTTAATCTTAAATAAATATTATAAACTTTTTTTTTTAGTAGAATAACATTAGATACAGGCCTTTATTGAATATATTGAGAATATTACAACTTTCATACATCAAACATCCTCTATAATGTTATGTTTACAGTTAAATGCTAGCTTATCTATTGTTATGCCTAATGATATGCTACTTACTTTAGAAATGTATTACATATTTTTGGAGAATCTATTTTGAAGATGAAAAATCCTATTACTAGTTTAAACTATATATGTTTTCTTATTACTATAAAAGGAAATCTGATCTACAATATGATTCTGAATTAAATATGATTTCCAATTATTTATTATACAATATATTACTTAGTAATTCAAACTATATATATATTCTTATTATTATAAAAAAAAATTTTATCAATAATATAATTTTTGAAAAATATTTGAATTCAATTTTACCACATGTATAATTTCAACTATATATATAATAAAATTGAATTTAAACATTTTTTAAAAATTGTATTATATTAAAATTACTAAGTAACATATAGTAAATAATTGAAAATTGTATTTAATTCAAAATTATATTTTCAATTAAAATTTTTTTTATAGTAATAAGAAAACATATATAATTTTAACATAATATGATTTTTAAAAAATATTCAAATTCAATTTTATTATATACAATATATAGTTAAAACTATTTATATTATTATATTATTAATTTTTATTATATATTATAATACAATTTTTAATTAATATAATTTTCAATTAATTTATGTTTTTAATAATAATATGGTTTTTTAAAAATATTCAAATTCAATTTTATCATATGTATAGTTTAAACTATATATGTGATATAAATTATTTACTATCTATTTAATTTTCAAAATTCTCAAAAATAATTACATCATGACTCAATTATTTATATATTTTAATAATGACTCAATTAATTGCATCAAATAATTATATCAATTGTATCAATGATTTACAAATTTTAGCAATATATATAGTTTAAACCATTCAATCTATTGATTCAATTATATATATATATTATAATTACTATTGACTATCTATATAAATTATTTAACATATTTTATTTTTTCACTTATATAATTAATATAATAGAAATTGCTTTTCTTAATAAATATGTATTTTCTAATAAATACTTCAATTTTAATTATTAATTGAATAACTATCAAATTTAAGAGTTATAACAATCAAGTAAAATATAATTTCTTAAGAATTAAACCTATTAATTAATTCAATACTTTTTAATTTTATAATAATTATTTTAGTTTCAGATTAGTTGACTTAAGTTATCAAATCTAAAAGTATAAATATCAAGCAGTGT
Source organism: Acaulospora morrowiae (assembly GCA_910591835.1). Lineage (NCBI taxonomy): Eukaryota > Fungi > Glomeromycota > Glomeromycetes > Diversisporales > Acaulosporaceae > Acaulospora > Acaulospora morrowiae. Next base: position 7,793 of record CAJVPV010000222.1, read on the forward strand.
ATAATTCTTATATATCTTGTATTTCATAAAACTAATATATTATACAAAAAATTAATATTGATTTGATATTTTTTTTAAAGCTTTAATAATTTTGTTATTAAATATGAATTTAAAGTTTCTTAAAAAATTGCACCTTTTTACTAATAATATTAAAATCAAAAACTATAATTTTTCATAACAAATTATTTAAAAAAAAAAAATCAATTATAAGATTAAAAAAAATTATTGAATATTTTTTTTAAATCAAACTGTATATTTTTATTTATTTATACAGTAGAACCTCTATAAATTAATAATTTTGAAACCATAATGCTTTTTTCAAAATTTTATAAAATTACCAGAGAATTTTATAAATTTAGTAGAATATTAATTTATGGAGGTTTTACTGTAGTTATTTTTTTTAAAAAAATAATATTAAAGTACAACTTGTTTGCTTTTCTTCAAAAATTTTTAACACGGTTTGCAATTTCTTTGAATCCAAAATAATATATAATTTAAACAAATATATGATCGAGTATAAATACTATTTATTATTAATAGACTTCGTATCATGCGGTAATAATTAATGAGCTAGCTTTCTTGTGTTCGAAAGGAACAACATAGTAAAATGGTTTAAAATCCAAAAAGAAATCCTCGTATATTCGGTAGGTTACTTAAAACGAAATAAACGTCAAAGGATTAACCAGGAATGGTTTAAGAAAAGGCAAATGATATTAAATTATTATAAGAATTAATTAAACAACTTTAATTTTACTATACGGGATGGGGTATTCGGTAATGGAGCTTGTTATGATTCGAAGAAACAAGCTAAAAACTTGATAAGTATTAATAATACAGAATTAATACACATGTAAAAAAGGGATCAGATTTTTAACGACCTACACAGTCTTTAATTCCAACAGCTTCATTCATATAAAGTCATCAAAACCGAATGTATTTAAAGTGATGAACGAACTCTTAATTTCACAGCTCTAACGCATGCCTCAAAGTAGCAAATTTCAAAGAAACCAAAATCTATAATCGATTCTACCTTCCACCTTATGAAGTCGAGAAACCAAAGTTTAAGAAAAAGGATTATGAGAATACGAATTTGCCAAGTTGAGGTAAAAATTTTGAACCGAATTTGATCCACGATCATTTCGTTCAATTTACAAGATACGGTAATAGAAACGCCCTGCCATTTTATTTTGACTTGAGATTCATCGAATGCTTGATAAATTTTAGCGCTTTTTAGCGGATTTGGGTTTTACGTCATCTTCCTTGACTGAATGTAAATAGATTGCATTCTTGCCCGAATACTGGATATATCCCTAAAAAACAATACAAAGTGATGTGTTCATTACCCTTGTCCCGAAGTAAAAAAACACAACCGAAAAATAACAAAACTTACTTTACTCCACTCGTAACTAGCCGCATATGCAAAAATTGTACCGTTGCGATTAAATGCAGTGGCGGAAATCGGAGCGCCAACAGTGTTAAAGCCTTTGAGTCGTTGTTTAGAATCTTTATCCCAAAAGTTGAACATGCCATCACTGCCAGCAGTTGAAAAGGTACCATATATTGGATGAAATGAAATTGCATTGACGGAATAAACATTATTTACATCCCGATGACACTTGAAAGAGAAACTTGACCTGATGAGTGATGCATAACGTTAGTTACAGACCAGTTGGCGCTAGAAAAACATGATAGATTAAAAGAGAAAACATACTGGCTCTCCTTGTCTTCAACATATTGAATTCCCACTCTTCCTTCTATACTTCCTATCGCGTATCCATTGCCGCTAGTAAAACAAGAGATACATCGTGTTTGCCATTTGAGAGGACTCGAACTAGTCTTTGTAGAAGCAAGAAAACGCGTTAATTTATGGAAACACACAAACTCATTCGAAAATTTCAAAATTTCAAAATTTTGTGGACCTTGAAAGGAGTATTCGGGTTTACTAAATTGTAAATTTGAACATTTCTTTCGGCAGTTCCAACGACCAAAAGGGGGTAAATGACATCCATTGCGTAGCATCTCTCAGGGAGATTTACTGTCAGCGCAGGTGATTGACTACGTGTATCCCAATACTAATCGAAATAAATTAAGGTCAGCAATACTATTTTCCAATACAACAGAGGCAACAATAAAATTTTTAAATTACCTTGAGCGTTTTATCCCAGCTACCTGTTGCAACAAGATTCACTTGATCAACGTATTTAATACATCTGATAGGTTGATCATGCGCAGCTATTTGGATAGCTTGTTGTGTGTTTACATCGAAGCAACGACCAGCATTATCTGCGCCGCCAGAAAAAACTTTGAGTCCGTCCTAAGATTCATAAAAATTGGTGATCAGTAAATAGCGCGTACGAATACAAAAAAAAAAAACCTCATTTAGTAAATATTTTACCTACTTTACTCCACGCGACACATAACACCGGCTTTTCATGAGAGTACATGGATTTACCAGTGGCGTTTCCGACCTGTGCATTTGTTTCGTATATTCTGACCTAATAATAAATTGTTGATTAATATCAGAAAGACTCAGAAGTTTAAAATTCGGTTTATACTTACATTATTATCCCAAGAACTGACTGCCAAGAAATCACTTGTCGGACTGAATGCCAGCGCAGAGATTCCGTCCGTCGGTGGTTGCGGAACCTTTGAAATACAATAAGTAAAACTTTGAAAAACTTTCTTTAATCGATCAACAAAAAAATTCGATCTTTACTTCGTAGTCTTTCGGATTCTCACTAATCGTGCTCGTTTGGCTTCTATTGTATGCCATTTTACTGAGATATGTATGTAGTTCGTGAATTAGCTTGATGAACTTGACGAACTAAGTTTAGGCCATACATATTTATATACATAATTGTCCAATCAACGTATACCGATAAAACTGCGGTTCAATAATTCTCGTACGTAATACAAACATCTCTTTTTGTTAACATGGCAATAATAAAAACGCAGTTTTTTTAGAAACTATTTATTAAAGTATTTTCCAATTACAAGTGGTAGCATGCTGCGGATAAGCTAAAACTATTAATAACTTGCTAGTATAAGAGTAATTATTCGATTTTCTTTTATTTTTAAGGTAGTTCCTGTTCAGTGGTAAAAATATATAAGGTTGTAAGAAAAGACAATTTGTATTCCGAAAAACTTTTGAATTTGAATAGTTCACCTAATTAAAGTCAAGAAGATTCCATTGCACTTATATTACGAAGCATTTCGCGAGACTGCGCAATAAAATCGACGGGATTTGCGCTGATCACTGTATATCGAACCCTGGAACTATCCTGTAACGCATATACATACGGTATATTATTATTCTGTAAGTATCACGGTGAGAAATTATAAAATGAAATTGATTTTACATTGTAATTTTCGATTTTTGCGCGACATCTGAATACGTATGGTTTGAAATACGCTTTTTCGATAATTAAATCGCTAGCAGCCTCATCCCTTTCCTATTTCAAATAATTTCGAGAGTTTAGAGTTGATGTAAGAAAGAATAGAATTTTTTTTTAAAAAAAAAAAGTTACCCTAAGTTCATGCAAAGCCGTAGCGTTATATTCTAAGATTCTTTCACCAGCTTCGTTGAAACATTGAAACCATGCACTGTCAGTATAATCAGCTACACTAACCGACATTATATACCTGTATAATAAATATAAATTAACACAAAATCGCGAATATTTATACGTCATTCAAAAAAAAGTCACCTATAGTTTGGTTGTGAATATGTTCGCGAGCATTTTTCGCAACGCCATCCTTCACCAGTATTCTCGTCTGTAACCTTTTTATTACATCCCTCAGAAACGCAGGCGGGGTATGATATATTATCCCTTTTAATAAAAATGATGAATGCCGTGGTTGAAAAATAATCGCCCTGAGCATAATGAGGTGATGAAATTCCCGATTAAAGAAATTTGATTAATTTGGATACAATGTAACATAATAGAAAATACCTTTTCGTTTATACCAAGATTCTCTGCTTTAACTTGTTCGATTGTTTTCTTGTTTTCATCCCTATCCTGTGAGAATGAGCCACCTGCGCCACTAAATGAATTAAATTCTTCGTGTATCCCTGTGGATTTATACCTAAAAACATTAAGAGACGCACATTTAAAACTATTTTTGAAATAAAAAATGAATTGACAAAAAAAATTTAATCTCATTCACCAATCACGCATATCCTTAGCTTCTGGGATATCAGGATCGAGTAACAACGTGGTACCAGTATAAGCCGAAAGAGAACGTCCTGTAATTTAAACATAAACGATTTTCAACTAAATAATCAATTAATAATTAACATGGAACAATTGGTTATACACACACCTTGGTAATCTCCTACTTTTACATTTTTACATACAATGACGACAGGACTTTCGCTCATCTTGAAATTTTCTGCTTGCTGTCCCCACAAGGTTAGTCTAACTGTAAAGCCACTTTTATCGACAATGTCAAGTTCACGTTTGTTAATCTACAGAAAAAAGTTAAATATTGTTAATAATCACTAGAGTTTCCAAATATTATATATATATATATTATTATTATAATAATAATAACATACACTTTTTTGAGTCGCTTTTGTTGTTATAGATTGCAATTCATGACACGTTTTAACTATTCCTATAATATCTGTTTGATAAGAAAAATTAAGTATAGCTGCAGAATAGCAATGAGCAATGCTGTACAATAAACATTTTACAGATAAATCATTCACCTATGGTACGATCTTTTTCATATTCCATCAAATTGGCAATATGAACAAATTCAAATTTTAAGATACTTGTAGGATCTTCTAAACACTGATATCGGAAAAACAATTGACTAAATGAATATCGATTTAATGTATTTTTATCAAGCATGGACATAATACATACTGGCACAATTTGGGTTCCGCTTTCAAGGGTAATTTCATAATCGTGTTTTATCGTCGAATACATTTTTTTCGCAACAGTAATTTTCGCCTTGGAGATGTAGTACAACTTTTTGGTAGATCGATAACATAAGTTAGATACTGTAAGTGGCAGATAAATTGAAAGTATTCGTAACCTACCTTTCCTTCTTGTAGCACATTATAAAACTCATCTACTTGTTGATTAAAGGCCGTGGCCCTAATCTCTCCCTAAAATTAATAACGATCGTTATTATATTATAAGACACCTATCGTTTATTACAATGTAAAGACTCACACTGCTGTCCAGCAAAGTGACATTAAATAATTTCCCATCGCCACGTTTATTTTGCCAACGTCTAATTTCTGATTTTGAGCCTACAAATGCCTTAATCTTCCACCTGAAATAAATCATTGGTTAACGATCGATCAAAACCACTGCATGTCTGATAATATGTGAATGCGTACTTGTTGTGATAAGGGCTCAGATAATGAATTTCATGAACTGAATAATTTCCATCGTTAGAATCAGTGGATAGACGTTGCCCACTTCCAAAGCTTAAAATTGAGAAATTATCATTAAAATTTAGTAAGACTCAGCAAATAAAGTAAAACCCTTACTTAGGAACACCACCAAATGTGGTGGATGTTGACATTTGTTGTATTGATGAGCTGGATTGTTCATTTTTTCCAAAAGAAGGAGGTTGCATAACTTGTGCTTGAGGTGGCGTGACCTGAGGTATCGTGACTTGAGGTGTCGTGACTTGAGGAGGCGTGACTTGAGGAGGCATGACTTGAGGCATGGGCCTTTGTAAAAGTTGAAGCGGCTGTTGCCCTTCAATCTTTGGGTTGCCTATGATCGGATGTATGTTATCGTCTGCTAATTCGTACGAGTAGACAATAATAACTCTGAAAATATAGAAACTATTGTTCAGGAGCCTATCAACGCTTTAAAGGATAACCGAAAATATAATATAGTTTGTTTCACAACCTGTGTGCGGCGCCATTTATATTTTGTGTCGGATTCACTGCGTATTGGGTCAGCCGGATTAGGTGTCCTCTGTCTAGCTTTTCCCCGCTTACATTCATACCGAGTGAAGAGATGACGCCTGACAGGAACCAACATTTACTTAGTTAAGGTTGTTTTAACTTCTAAATAAAAGTGGTCTCAAATACATTATCATTTACCCTGCGCATATGTATAACCGTCTGAAAAAGCCGCTCTGTAATATTATTTTTCATAAAGTATATGTTAAGTGCTCAAAACGCGTCAAGACGCGTTGAATATACGCGTCTATAACTGATGAAGTTCTTGCAAAAAAGAAAATATGTCCATGAGCTACGAGTTATGAACAAATACAGACCTGTATCTTGGACTGGCAGTTGGGTTCTGATTCTGTACTGGGTTTGCTGCGGCAATCTTCAACACTTGTAAAACTGGATTTTCCGGTAGTTTTTTTCCGTTAGCATGTGCTTCGAAAATATTCTTGATAATACCTATACTAATTAGTTCTGTCATTTTTGCGTAAAAAAGAGAAAGAAGGGCACAAATTTTATATCCGGCATTCTATATACGTAATATCTCGTGACATTACCCTCATACTTAAATTAGAGATAATAGAGATATACGTGGTACATTATAAACTTAAGCACAAGTATATCAGCTACGCGCCTCTCTGAAAGATCAACTCTTTGCGTTAAATGTTTGACGCTAGTCTCAAGAATTTACTTGGACTTGCTCGTTCAAGGCATGCTAGTGAACAAGTTTCGTAGTATATACCTACTGACATATGGCTATCATTTCCTATGTCAGATGTTTGGAAATAGTCTCTTTTGGCATGCATTCTAAGACCTTACCCTACATTCTGTTTTCCAGTATATTTTTGACTGTGCATGTTTCCTCAGTCAAATCTTCGTGTGCAGGACGTTCGTATGTCATAAATACGCCATACAAAGAATGCTCGATCATTGCTGTCTTGCGACATGCAAAAGCAAACTGAATTAACCATAAGTCAGTCAATTGATACCTTTAAGATAGATCTGTACACAGTTCTACGAAGTTTAAGTAGAAGATGTAATACGCACGAGTATACCAAAAAAAAAGCGATCAAACTATATAATTCATTTTCTTCAGTTGATGGGAAACGTTTCATTGATGAATTGTATTACAAAACGAAAGAAAGGAATTCCATACAGCAATATGTCGAAATGTTACATCCATGGGTACATTACAGGCATTAGAAGTAAGTCTTGAAACAAAAAGGAATAACTTACCGCAATAATCTTACTAATAGCTTTATCAGGAACCTCAGGAACCAGGGCACATCGAAGCTATATACCTCTGTTGGTGATAAATCTGGTCAGAATATTAGGGGAAGAAGATATTCAAGAGGTTTAAACACTTCTATTGCTTATGTTAAACGAGTGAAAGATATTCGATTGAGATCAATCAGTTAATATCTTAAACGGTTATTTTCTGAGACTGCTGGTGCTTTTCCTTCATCCATGTATAGTATATCAGTAATAGGAAATCGACAACCTCAAAATACGAGTAAGTTTTTTCCTGATAATAAATCCACCACAAACAACGTTTGAATAATTTTGAAAACATTATTCTTGTGCAGTCTCGCGTATAGCTTTATTTTATTCAAGAATAGAAAAAGAGCTCTAACCCAAGCTAATTTATAGGATCAATTTGTGGTCATTTATTCGATCTCTTAGTGAGTGGAAAAATCATGTAGTGTTGATTATATGTTTACATCCTTGATAGAAGCAATTCAAACTTCATGAAGCACGTAAAGTAAATCTGTGCCCGGATTAAATCATGAGATGTTCATGTAATAAATATCATGTAAATATTTGAATTTATGATTTAATTTTTTTTTTATTCTATAAATAATAAATACGGTATTTCAATTTAAATAAAAATATCAATAAAATTATTAAGTCACATGCCATACGCATATATCCAGTTCGACATCAGAGTATCCAGATCAACTCTAACATTAGAATGAACATTTCCGACTTTTTTCAAAGCTTAAAACAACATGTAGACCGTGAGAACGGAACCAAAGTTGCAGAACTCTTGACTATAAGAGCTCCATTTATGCAAACATTGGCCAGTCACTGTGAAAAATTCTCCGTTAGAAAATTGGAAACCGATGCAAAAAGAATACTTGAACAGCCATGGAATGAGCTAATTCTTTTGTATATCAAAGTGATCACGTCCATCAGCAAAAGAAAGTATGCGGAAGCTTTTGAGGAACACCTCTTATTGGTCCAGTATCCTATTCAAGGAAAAGTAATACTGAAAAATTCTGAACGTTAAAGTTAAATTTTTAAATATTGAACTATTCCTTAGCAAAACGTTTTATCTGTATAAATAAAGAGCTTTCCATAAAACCAATTCTTCACGATGGTCCTTGCCGATATTATACGTCATTGATTTCGATTTGCGACTACTTGCGATCAAGGTAATTATCAATAATTCTCGTTAGACTTGGTTGATACTTCTGATATACTAATTCGTTATGATCTTCGACCTTTCTTTTAAAGTCTGACTTGATTTTCATGATGGCCGAGAAACCACCAAAAAATTTAGAAATAGCTGCTCGAACGATAAACAGAACATTTTCTATTTGTATAACAGACAGGTACTATATGTTTTGTTCTTGATCTGCACAATCCAACTTCTTAATTATTTTTTTATTCATACTTTCTCTCAGATCTCCACTCGCCACATCACGTAAATGGGGGACCTATTACTTCGCGGGACTCTTATTTAAAACTTATTTTAAGGTTAGTTATCGAAAGAGTGGAACCCTTGTTGTTCGCATTATTCACGTTCTTCGGAAATTTTTAGTTGAAACAACAAAATCTCTGCAAAAACGTCATGAGGTCTATTAAAGCAGCATCTGCGGATTTGCCCGGTTTTGAGAAATTCCCTAAAGCACACAAAGTGACCTTTCTTTATTATCATGGATTGCAACTATTTTTAGATGCAGAATATTCTTCGGTATTTTATTTTCTTTTAGAAATGTGGACACAAATTTCCTAAACAATTTGTTAATAATGTATAGTTAATCAATCAAGGCCGAAGAAAAATTAGTTGTGGCATTTAGAATGTGTCCTAAAAACAGTAAAAAAAACAAGGAGTTAAGTTACTTATCGACATTATATATTAAATCAGTATAAATTTTTATTACAATATTCACACTCTCTCATATTACAAATATAGGTTAATTCTTCGTTATCTTATACCGATTTGGTTGATCAGAGGTGTTTTACCATCAAGGGAGATCCTTTCTCGATATCCTAGATTAAACAAATTATATAAGCCGTTCGTTGATGCTATTCGAGATGGCAATGTTAAAAATTTTGATGATGCACTAGCAAAGAATGAGATGAAACTGGTCTCTCAGAATACCTTTTTGACGGTTGAACTAGCAAGAGAAATAGCGATGAGGGTATTGTTCAAGAAAGTGTATGTTATGTTACTTTTCGCTCTTGACATTTCGTTTTTTGTCACTTTATTTTTAATAACGTCCCACACGCATTTTATAGTTACCTAATTAATAATCGTGAATCAAAAATACCCTTATCGAAATTTCATGCTGCCTTGAATTATGTGGGCCGAGAGGTTGAGATGTCGGAAGTCATGTGGTTCATAGCGTCAATGATTCAAAAAGTGCGTGTGAAATCTGTAATATACTTATTAATAGCATGCTCTTTAATAATTTTCTAGTATTGCCTTGAAGAACGATTGCTGACTTTTTATTTATATATTGTATATCTTGTAATTTAGGGTTTGATTAGAGGTCACTTACAATACTCAACACAATTCCTGGTATTGAGTACAAAAAACGCGTTTCCGTGGTTTGGTTGATCCAACTTCAGCAAATTTATTTTTTTTTTTTTACATGACGCGAGCCTCTCATAGCGCGATCTTTCATGTGAAGTCATAGATATCTTAGTAGCATAATAGAAAAAATATAGTAAGTATAATGAATGACGTTAATATTTATTAACTGTCTCTAACAGATATTTATTTCTTTCAAAAGATTTCTGCGATTTCTATTTGTAATTGAAACTAATAATAGAAAAAAAAATTATTAAAAAAAATTTTTTATAATACTGATTGTACTTTTATTTATTTATAAAATAAATCCTTATTAATTCAATATATGCGTATATTTAATTATTGCAATAAATAAATGATTGATTTTTTATTTTAATTTCGAAATTTAATTTAAAATTTTTTAAAATTTTTAATAATGAATTCATCTTTAACAATAAATTGAAATTTATTTGTTTTAAGTAAATAAATATAAATATATATATATAATATAATATGTTTTTTAAATTGGATATTGTTATGGTAAAATTACAGCAAGTCAGTCATTTTGATTTATTTTATGCCATGTAATAATTGGAATAGTTTCTGTTCAAAAGATGCACATGAATTTAGTCAGAGTTCATAATATTAATACAAATCAGTTTGTTGATCTTGTGTTTCAAATAGTTGTATTAATTTTATTAACTACATAATATTAGAATCAAGTTACAAAACAAATTACATATTTTATAAAAATTTCTTTTTTAAAAAGTTTTCTTTCTTTTGAAAAAACAAATATATTGATTAGCAAAGTTATATTGTACTTTTTTTAGAGATATAGTTCTTGTTGATAAAATAGTTGTAAGACTAAAAACAGCTTTTTTTATTCTTAAACAAGTCATCTTTATATAAACCAAAAATATTATTGAAGTTTGATTTGATTTCTTAATAATAAAAAATCAAGTAATATTTTTTATATAACAAGAAAATACAAGCAAACATAATATAACAACAAATATTAATATAGCAAAATATATAATTACAAATAAGAATAAAAACTAATATCTTCACTTTTTTATATAAACTTTACTTATAATACAGTATTTAATTTTTATTTATAGAATTTAATATCTTTATAACTGAACTTTATCTAATTATAATGAATAGTAATTATAATATTTTACTTGAAACAGGAAGCAAATAGCCAATTCTAGTTAAAGATTTTTCAAATCAAATAAAAATTATCAAAAATATATAAAGAGTTTGAACTAATTATAAAAATATATATTAATTACAATAGCATATAAATAGGTTTTTTTTTAAAAAAAAGTCTGTCCAAATTATTACAAAAATACTGATTATCAACCTGATATATAGGCATATCTATAAGATATAAGTTAATATATTGGATATAAAAAATAGGTAGTGCCAGTTAATTAACTGTTTATATAATGATTGTAATTATAAATAATTAATAAAAATTATACATATAGTACATTTAGCTTTTTTTTTTTAAAAAAAAACAAATAGGTTTTTTCTTAGAACAATAAGTAATTTTTTTTATTTGTAATTTTATAATTATGTCCTATAGGTTTTAGAAGATTTATTATAGATTAGTATAGAAATCCATATATAAATATATATTTTTTTTTCTATTTTAATTTTTTAAAATTTTAATAAATTTAATTAGATCTAATAAAATATAATTGGTTTATAATTAATTTTGTTCAAATAGTTTTTTAAATTTTTATTTATTGAATAATAGATAGAAACTTAAAAACATATATTCTAGTAAATTAATTTTTTATTTATATTATTAAGACTTTAATATTAATAATATAAGAGATATAAAAAGCAACAATTTACTATTAAGTAGTTTTTTTTATTTTAAATAGTTTAAGAAATAGATAAAATCATATTTTATATTACAATTATATAAATACTTAATATAATATTTAATAAATAAAATATATTGTATATCAATCTATATATATAATATAAATTATTTACTATAAATTTAATTTTTAAAATTCTCAAAAATAATTATACTATACTTATAGTTTTGAAAATTGAAATTAAACAGACTTATATAAACTTATATAAGATTCAAAATATTATTAAAAATGATAATAGGTTATAACTTATATATTGTAATGAAATAATTAAATTTCATTATATTATTATTATTTTATTATTATTATTTTAACTTCTTTTAATATTATTTTAATATTATTTTATAAATTTATTCTTGAAATTATTATTTATAGGAAGAAATAATATCATAATTCAAAATAGTTATATATTTAAAATTATATAAGCATATTATTAATTTATGAATTTTTATCAATCCTTAAATTTTTATAATTTTTATATAATAGATGATTTTTGAAACAAACTATAGATAAAATAATTAGAGAAACATATTTTATTAAGATTATAAAAACTAATTACTTAATATAATTTTAAATAATTTAGGAATTTTCATTCCAAATAAAATTATTATTCATTATGAATAAATAAAAAATGAAATGATCATATAACTAAAAATAATATATAAGAATAGCTATTTTATTCTTTTGAAAGATATAAATTTCTTATAATTATGATTATTATATTATCTGACCTTTATTTTTTCCCTAAATTTTTAATAAAATTATTTTATTAATTTAATAAATCTTTGTTAATAAACTTTTTTATTTTTATAAATTAATTTATATAAATATTTTGATAGGCTTATATATATATGATCATATAAAAAGGACAGTTCTCACAGTATTAATTGCTATTAAATTGCTAAGTAGCAATATATTATAATTGATATAAGAAAAACAGTATATTTTACTATTTATATTTAAAGCTAATTAAATGATATTCTAATTATTTATAAAAGTTAGTAAGGAATTTATTTATTAAAGGAATTCTTAAAAAGCTTTAATCCTTGGATATAAAGTTTCTTGATAATAAAATTATATGTCAAATTATATATTATCTTTTTCAAATTATATTTTTTATATAATATTTAATTTGATACTTAAAACTTATTTCATAACAACATTAAATTTAATATAAATAAAAATCAAACCAAATTATTAGAATCATATGTTTTAATAGTAACTTAATTAATTGCTATATCAATTGTATTAAGAATCTATGGATTTTAACAACATATATATATTAATCATTAAAAAAAAATTATTGATTTAGTTTGATTTAAGATTTTTAATAATGATAAAATTAAAAAAAAAAATTTTTTTATATAATTTTTATATTAATATAATTATATTTTAATTTTATAATTATTAACAATTTGTTTTAAAATTTATTTTCAATATTAGTCATTTGATTTTTGTAAGCAAGCTAGCATTAAACTCACTGTATTTACAAATAAAAGATGTTGTTTCTTTCACAATGTATACTTTTAATATACAAATAAAATAAAAAAATGATGTTTACCTACTAAAAAAAAATAAAATAAAATAATTATTAACAATTAAAAATTCTATTCTTATATAATTCAATTATTTATTATTTATTATTATTAAATTTTTTAAACTATAATTTGAAAATTTTTTTTATTTAATCAACTAATAAAACCTTGCCTAATGGTCTTTATTATATATATACATTTATGTATTACAAGAATTTACTATTTATAAGATATTTTAGATATAAATTAAACTATATTAACTTTTATCTTCATATTAGCTTGTTACTATAATATATCAAGAAAGAAATTAATAAAGTAGAAATAGATGAAAAATTTTGTTTTTTTTAAGAATCTTAATTTAACAATGTTTAATAAAATTAATAAAAAATACAATATTATAAGTTTACCAAAAATTAACTATAAATTTCTATATTTTCAATTATTCGTTAGTATTCTTAAGTCATATTAATCAAATAATATATTTTTTTATTTAAAATAATCTTTTCAATAGATTTTTTATAACAAACGTTTATGTCAAATTGTAAAAATCCAAATCCAAATCTCTAATACATCAAGTTCAAATTATTGTAAAGACTTTAACATTCACCTTTACAATTCAAAAATAGTTTTATTTGTTTATATTGAATGAAACACTAAGATTTTAAAATTCCATAGAAAATACTTCCTTAGCTAGTAAAATGACATTATTCAGTAATTTCCTTGATAATAATGACAATTGTGTTAACAATAACATTATTTACCTCGATTTTTTTCACGAACTTCACTAACAATACTCTCCACAAAGTTCTCAAAGTATTTGATATAAGGTTTAAGTGACGTAACATCGTAATCTTTCAAGTATTAAAAAAATCGAACATTATAAAATATCATGCAAATAATTAAAAATTACTCGTATAGTGAACTACTTTTCGAATTACCATTACGAATCCTTTTCCCATCGGTTTTGTTGGCGTAACTCTCATTCAACTGACGATATAACATAGTAAGCGTCGGTACTTCTAGCGGATTAAAATATTCACAGTTTTCTGGAGAAATTGTCACGCATACTCTTCCTGTAAGGTCGATATTCATTAATTAACTACTACAAGCACTTTTTAACCTTGCTTCACAGATATACCTGTTTTGGGGTGAACGCAAAAAGGACTTTTTAACAAATGGTTAATTTGTGTCGTCACCTTCTCGTCCAGCCTCGGGTAGAGGTACTGGAACATGATTTCTTTTGTACACATTTGTAATGATTCTAATTTCTTTGAAGCCTGAATACAAAAATTGAATAATCCAATAAATTTAGTTATTTACAAGTGGAATAAGCATGTCAAAAGCGGACTTACTTTCTTTGCCGCTCCATATTGCACTTCATATTCTAAATCGTTCCATTTATCAACGGATGATCTTTTTGGCGATTGTAACCAATTATCATGTAACTTTTTCTTTACACCTAAAACAAATAAATTAATTATCAAACAAGTATGTTCATTAGCTGCCATCAAAAAAAAAAAAACCTTCGTCGGGAATGCAATTCAGAACTTTGGTCCAATTTTTCTCATCCTGAAGTACATCCTGATCTTCCAAAATCACTTGTTCAAAATATTTTTCAATAATTTCAAGAGATCGACTACAAGATTATTTAAACCGGTTTGTTAAAGTAGGGCAATAAACATCCAAAGTTAAAAAAAATTCTTCATTAATTGTACCTTAATGATGGATGAAGAGTTTTATAAAGGCGAACTTTTTTACTCTGTTGAGCCCCACCCTATATAAAAGCAGTAGGATAATAAATACATATACAAAAACATCAATGTATAGTAGACTTGAAATATATGCAAGCTTTATTACCTTTACGACCTCTAGATACGCTACAATTGCTTTTCTTTCCTCATTATTTAGTTTACGAGCACGTTCATCACTAACCCAACAATGGACCCCGCGCCGACCAGAATATATCCAAAGCAAATGCTTAAATCCAAAATCCTCTGTGTTAAAGAAAATTTGTGTCAGCTGGAAAGTATAATAAGCGGCCATTAAACATAAAATTGCACCTCTAAGAGAAACATCGAGTATTTTTATAGCAACCGTCATAAATTGCCAACATTTGTTGCAAATATCACCACCACTAATTAATAGATACGGTTATTAGTATTCATACATCTCGCATTCTATTTTGGTTCTTGGTTAAACAAAATAAATTACCTGCAACATGTACGGATATCATCGTAATCTGTCATATCGATGTCAAAAACCAATTCCTTCTCAACGGGTTTAAAGGCAGATGGCCTTAAAGATTTTTTGTCTTTTGGCTAAATTGAGAAAATCAGTATCATCGCTAATTTCTATTTAACCATTTTAAGAAATTTTTATTTATTACTTTAGCAGTATAAACCGCTCCCACATCAAACTTTGACGGACAGAATTTGAGAATCTCTGTTTTCATTTCATCAGGGCCACTAAACGATAGATTTCTAATAACCGCCTCGGTAGGTAACTGTAAACTAAATTCACGATTCAAAAAAGGCTTATCGATTTCTAAAAAGTTTATACAAATAAACATTTACAGTACATAAAATAAGTTTATAAAAAATTAGTTCCAGAAAGATATCTTACCTTTACCATAATTTAGCCAATATGCGTAAGTTTTGTATGGAAAAATTTTTGAATAAAAGATGTGTAAAAGCTCCGGCGTATCTGGTATATATTCAGTATCTTGGCTAGAACATTTACAAGCAATGAAAAAAAATACGAGATAGACGCGCACTATGATTGAAGGTCTTATGGAAGAAACCTTTGAACATTAGATTGTTCCTCATTTGTGCTTTGATCTATATTCATCTTATCGATTGTATCAACATCGCTGTTACTCCTAATAATTTCTTGATTAACGGGCTCGTTGTCTAAATCCATCTGAAAAGATCGTATAATGTTCAAGCAACAAGTCGTAATCGACACCTTTTATGAAGACGCGACTTTTCGTGATCGCCAATCAAATTTTTCTTAAAAATCACATGTAAAAAAGGCTATTTTTATATACAGTGTGAATCACTGATATTTTTTTAAAAAAAGTTTTTTTTTTTTGAAGGAACAGGCAATCCTTACACATTATTTTTATTATAATTTTAGACTTGTAATTACAAGATTTATAAACCATAGCATAATATATATCTTTTTTTTTTTTTAAAGTTGAAAGGTGCAGTAGCACGTAATCTTTTATTAAGTAATTTATATCCAACAGTACAGTACTACAAGATCCATTTAAGTTAACCCGTGCCTTCCCATCTTTACATCTCTGGATCCTGACTCCTATCACTTAATTATTAGTTATCTCGATCTGAGGGACAAATCTATAGGGAATAGAAATCCTACTACTAGTTTTAAACTACCTAATCTATTCTAGATTTGGCTTGTGAGTAGAGGAATAATGCTTATGAAAGTTGGTTCAAGTACTTCCTTTTACCTTATCACCTGAATCTCAGATTATCACTTGTACCAATTCTGGGCTTACACAAGTCATAACACTTTTTATCACCTGCGGCAAGTTTTATCCTTTTAAGTTCTGTACCGGATTGAGATATTCCAGGCTAGGGATCCAACTACCATTGGTTGATTGTCGTACGGGATTGGTTAGGATAGAGTACAGCCCTATCTGTACATCTAAACGTTTGGTACATCCTGTTTTACCAATGATTATCATGCACTAACCAGATGATCATCGCGCCACGTCGCCTTCTTTGAAAATCACAATCTCAATGCTCACTGAATCAGTGTGTGAATCGGTTTTCTATGAAAAACAGCACATTTCAAGTTATGACACCAGGTACCATATTAATTCTATTTAACTGCCTTCACTTGGAATTGAACCAGTATCTTGTGATTTGATCTGTGGAGCACTAACCACTGTGCTATAGACCCACAGGTCTAACATAATATATATTTTTTTTTGTCAGGAAAAGTTTAGTATAAAACTTGTAGATATAATTCACAATTAAGATAAAATTTTAAATATATATATATTTATATAGAATATTAAAGATTTATTAATACTGAAAAAAAACTCTTTTCCACTCCTCCTACACTTGAAAATTTTCTTTTTAGGAAATTTTTAAGTTGTTTTCTTTTTTCTTCGCTTTTTTCTTTCTCCTAATACTATTTTTCTTTTTTATTACTCTCTTTTTCCCTTTTTTTTTGTTTCTTCTTTCTCTTCTACAAACTTTTTTTTTACATATACACCCTTTCTCTTCTTTTTTTTTTCTTCCTGTCAAAGTTAGGTTTTTTCCTTACCTCTGAAATTTTTTCTCTCTAGGTCTCTCTTTCTCTTAAAAGTTGCTACTCTCCATCTTATCATCTCTCTGGTTAGGGATCGCAACAATTCAGTTTGAATTGGTTTTAACCAAAACTGAAATCGATCTGATTTATTTTTTTTAAACCGATCAATTTTAATTTTTTGTAAACCAGTCCGATCCAAAAACCGATCGGTTTTAATTTTTTGTAAACCAATCTAAACTAAAACCGATCAATTTATATAAATATAATTTTATTAAATTGTTTTATTTCAATAAATATAACTAAAAACTATTTAATTTAATTTTTTTAAATTTATATTTACAGTAGCTTACAAAAATAATCAATCACTTGAATAAATATAATTAATT
>CAJVPV010000223.1:0-25533 GCA_910591835.1 Acaulospora morrowiae
GTAAATTATTGAGACTTTAGGAAGCCTTTGTTTGTTATCAGCAAGGACTATATCAAGAAGAGTATATTCATGGTTTGGGTTGGAAGGTTTGGGAGGAGGGCCTTCCTCCTCCTTGTTTTTCCCTTGAGACGAAATTTTGTTTTCTTGAGTATTTCCTAATTTGGTAGTTTTGGTACGATCAAGAAAGAGTTTTTTTAATTAGACAGAATTGAATTTTTATTTTATTGAATGAATAAATTAATTTTATAAAAACAAATTATTAGTCTTTTCTGTCCAATCTTATAAATCTCATAATTGTACTAATTTTGATACACGTTAGAAACTATAGTATATTACATTGGTTCTTTTAAATAAAGAGTTTTTCTACTACTAATTTTATATCTTTACATTTTTTCTGAAGTAGAAATAATATTTGACAATATATATAAAGATACAGCTATAAAAAATTTATTGTATTGTATTAAATAGTACTGATTAGAATTCTAGTTATAATACTTTTAATTTAGTAATAATAATATTAAGTACTGAAAATTTTTAGTAATTATTGTTATCATTACTAAAAAAAAATTTTTTAATATCAGTTTTATAAAATAATATATTAAATAGTATGAATTAAAACACTATTAACCTTAACACATATTATCACTTTAATATATACTCTTTCACCAAACAAAACTTTGAATTTTTAAATATTAACTTGTATTTATTTAAAATCACAATATTTGATTTGTTTAATAAGTTAAAAAAATATATCTTTAATTGTTATTAAATATTATATTATAAAGTATAAATTAATTAAACTTTAATTTTGATACTTTTGGTTCAGTATTAGTATTTTAAAGTTCATATCAAAATTTTTAATAATTACTGATATCATGTACCAAAAAAAGTTTTAATATTTGTTTTACAAAATACCATATGGAATGGTACCAATCAAAACTCTAATAGCAGAATATGGTAAGTTAATTGGTTTTAACTCATTTTAACAATATCTATTGCATTACTGAATAAGGAAGATTTTAATTAAAAAATGAATTTTGTTATTGTTTGATGAACCTCTTTTTTATACTTTCTACAACCTTTTACATGGTTTGAAATAAACTATCGACTAAATGAACCATCTGGTAAATTAAAAGAAAAGCTATTTTAGACTTCTATAACTAATTTATAATTTTATGCATGATTATTAAAGATTAATAAAATATCGACAATCAGAATCTGGGGTATGGAATGCATCATATTGTGTAATTTAATCATACCCCATGAAATTTTTCTGTTAGCAACATGATATGCAGTTACTTAAAAAATAATTTAACTATAGTTAATTTTGAAATTACATAATACATATGAAGCAATGATTTTTCTGATATTAAAATTTAATATAAAAACAAAAATAAAATACATCGACACCATTCATTATGTAATAAAAAGAATTTTTTTCATAAGCGCATTTATTTTCATATTTTTATTAAAATCTTTGTTTAAAAATAAAAGTGCCTACAATTAAATGGATCAATAATTATCTTATTTCTTGCCTATAATAAGTATCACTAAATTAAAAAAAAAGAATTTATTTGAGACATGATGCTGCGTGAAACAGGCAGATTTAAACACAATAAGTCGGCGAAAAGATGAAAGCATCGTAACGATAATGATGGTGTTTTAAAAAATCTTTTTCATAAATTAGTGGGTTGATTGCTTCTTCGAATATATACAACCAATCCCACAATAGCAATAACAATTAACACAGAAACCAGTGCAATAACAACAATTATTGCGCTGCTAAAAGGTGAACTGTCACCCGAACTGTCGGGTTTGGAATCTATTACAAAGTTTTTTAACAAGTTAATAAATGCGTCTAATGTATTGTGTAAATTCCGGCATCAAACATAATTACTTGGAATCCCAGATTGAGGTGCTGAATATTTAATATGCAATTTTTAATAATACATTCAGTCAGTCTAATTTAGAAAAGTCTTTAACTAACATGCAAATAAGTAGTACCTGCTGTAATTGTAGTCGTGCCGGTGGCCATTGCAGTTACTGGACAAATTTAAATTTATTAGCTTCCCATTAAAATCTTAAATAAATAATATTATGCGCAGTTAGATAATTATAAAAAATTACCAGATACAGTAGCCGTAACTTTATTCGTAATCACTATAGAAAGTAAATTAGATATTTGAAATCAAACTTCTAAATTCGCTAACATCATTTCGTTGAATGTAGTCATTTATAAGTAGCAACTCACCGGCTAATAATATGATAAATAAAATTTAACATTACTGCATTTTTAAAATATCGAAATGGACACAACTGTACTTACGAGCTAATAATTCGGAGAAATAAAGCGTCTGTTATATGAATGCAAAAAAACACGTTTCTAATAAAATTTGTACTGTACTTACAATCTAATAATTAAAATAATAATAAAATAGGTCATTAATTATAAAGAATATTAAAAATGTTATAATCGGTCTATACATACAAGCTGTTGATTTAATAATATGACGTCAATTATCGTCTAGTTTTCCGTGTCCATAAATTATAACAGAATTAAAATCTTCACTTACGGGCTGTTGTTTATAATGGAAAAAATTTTGAATATTTTTATGTTTAAAAACTACTTGTGAATGAATAAATACTTACGAGCTAATTTAGTGAGCAATAAAATGCGAATTAATTATTTTTTATTCTCAAATCAAAATACTGCATTGTTAAATGCAATACTTGCCAGCTAAATATATAATTAGTTATTAAAACGTAATTAAAAAATAAAACATGCCAATTTCTTGAATATTGAAAATACTTACTGCCTAGAAATTTTATTAGAATAGCACATGTCAACCAGGAAAATTGTAACATGAAAAACAATCCTGACAATGAAAGTAGTGTATAACTTTGAACGCTTACTTGCTATTAATTAATAAATAAAGTTAGAATGACAATATAAATCGTACAGAATGGATTTGTAAAAGTTTCAATACTTGCCGTCTAACATTAGACGAATGAAAAATCAATATATTCAAGTGGAAGGTGTCAAAAATCGTAAGTAACAAATAGATTTAATAAAGGAGAAAAGAAAAATTAAGCACACTCACAAACTATAGTTAAATAGGGACGTAGGAAAGACGTATTAATAAATTAAAGAGGATTTTAGTATGTATTATTTATTTTAGATTAAAAAAATTATGCAATTAATTTCTTACTTACAAACTAAAGCGTAGATGAAAACGATTTATTTATTTCAATATATTAAAAAAAGAAAAAAAAATTAGTTATAATAGTAGGATCGTTATAAAATAAGCCATCATACTTACTGCCTAAAAATTAAATGAAAAGCACGAAGAAATTTTAATACGGTACAAAAGGGTCAGTTAAAAAAATTGTATCAATAAACAAACTTACCAGCTAATAGTGTAGTCAAAATGAATAAATTTTCATCAGTCATTTGAAAAATGTAATTATTACTCTAATGACACATATAAATAATACTTGCAATCTAATAATTAAATGATCAATATATGTGTTAACGAAAATTTTTTTGTTTTAAATAAAACAAGTAAAAACATAATTTTCATTTAATTATTTAAAGGGTTAGAATAATACATACAACCTAATAATTGACCGAAAAAAAAAAGAGCGATTAATATATAAAGATGATGATGGTAAATTATAAAGATATCCAAATCCTTTTTACTTACATCCTAATAATCCAATAAATTACAAAAGTCAATAAATTGAAGTTTTTTCTTTTAAGAAACTAATTCAAACGCATACCGGCTAATTTATTAGGAAATACCACGGTTATATGAAGTAATCAAGATAAAAACAAGCAAAGTACGACAAAATTTTTCTCTACTTACAAGCTGTTAATTTTCAATCGATTTATTATCATGGCATTAATTTACCGTGCACATAGTTTTATGAGAAGTGTGGTAAGATTTATACAATACTTACGATCTACCCGAATGCATTGGTAATTACAAAGTCAATAAAGTCTCAAAAACATGTTACGTACACAATATTTATAACTATTAGACTTATTGAGAAAGATGACACTTACTGGCTATAAATTGGTGGAAATAAAGGTAATCAGAAAAGTTTGGACAAACATTAATTTATAACGAGCAAATTATTTCCAATGCTTACTTCCTGAAATCATAAAAATAATTTAGATTCAATATTTAAAATAGCAATTCTTTAGTCAAGTTAATAAATCAATATAGCGATATAAGCACCTCCTATTGGTCCAAAAATAAAATATTATTGAAATATTAGAGACAAATTATTGAAGAAAATATTACAATAAGAAAGTAGTACTTACGCACTATTCACAAAAATAGAGTTCAATTGTCAAATACAACAAACGATTAATTAAATAAAATCCGAGGTAAATAGAATACAATACTCACCGACTATAGACATGTTAGAGTTAATTGTGAGGGTGTTGTTCAAAATATGTATTCTTAATTGAATAAGCATTTGCTGTATACTTACAACCTAATATAATTAAAGAAGCATGCATCATTAAATTTGATAGGCGATGCTCTATTTTATAAAAAAAAACACATTACAGTAATACATACCGGCTATATAAACACAAAAAAATTATTATTACTGTATTTTGTTCATATAAACCGTTCAAAAAACAAGTGACTTTAGGCATACCGCCTAATAGTGAATTCATTTCGTTAGCATTACTCAAATATATTGAAAATATAAATTATGTATGAATTAATTCTGCACTTACAATCTGAAAAAAAAAATAAAA
The DNA here is from genome assembly GCA_910591835.1 of Acaulospora morrowiae. Classification (NCBI taxonomy): domain Eukaryota; kingdom Fungi; phylum Glomeromycota; class Glomeromycetes; order Diversisporales; family Acaulosporaceae; genus Acaulospora; species Acaulospora morrowiae. Next base: position 4,775 of record CAJVPV010000223.1, read on the forward strand.
GGTACATTAAATTAGTGATGTAATACGCTATTGCACGATATTTATGAGTTTAAGAATGGTTTCATACTTACCAACTTATATTCAAAAAGACGTGTTAAGCGTTATTATTAAAATTACTCATGTCGCAAAGATAAATATGGTATTTACCAGCTAGTGTGTTGACATGAGATTCGCATAAAACTAATGATTAGGTGTTTCGAAAAAAAAAAAACGCACGACTATAGATGCTCACCAACTAATAATTAAAAGTATGATAGAATTGTTAATGATTAATGAAATAATGAAAGCAATTAACTTAATACTCACTAGCTAATAATTTGGAATGTACAAGAACCCATTAGAATGCTATGTAATACTTTATTTCTCAAGTAAATTTATCATTCATACCGGCTATTTAATAAACAATCATGTTAGGATATTGTAAGTCAAGTTATGAAAGAGAGAAAGAGGAAATGCAGTATGTAATGCTCACATGCTATTAACGGACAAAATGTTTGTTATTTAATATTTTTCTTAATTTAAGATAATAATAAAAACATTCTTACCAACTAAAGTAATAGATTAATAGAAAAACGAAATAATCAATGACGGTAATTCAAGACAATCCTTTTAAAAAAACAGTAACAGAGTGCCTTACTTACTTGCTAATTATTTATGTAATAAATAAATTTTGTAAAGTGATTTGATTACGGTCAATTTATTTAACACGAATAATTTTAAAAACGAGAAAGATAATCATTGTACTTGCCAGCTAGTAATAGACACGTATTAATAATTTTTATTAATATAGTTTGTTATTTTAAGCAAATAATTCGTTGAAACTTGACTTACTCGCTAAGAATTAATTGCGGAAGTACATGAAGGTCACGTTAGAGAATTTAGAAACCGCGTTTCTCCAATAAACTTTTGAATAACTAAAATATTTTAAAAATTAATTCAAGCATCTTGTACTTACGACCTGGTATTTGAAGTAACCAGTTAGTATAATAGTTCACAAATTGTAATTGTACGTGATAATTTAAATGTAGTAATGACTTGAAACTTACAGTCTAGAAGGTTGAAGTGTATAAATATGTAAATAAATATATCAATAATAATAATAATGATAATGAATAACCAGATAAATAGATTACACCAATAATATAGCTATACTTACTATCTGAAATCATGTAATTTTAGTTGCAAAAATATAAAATAAGAACTTTTTCAAAAATGCAAATAACAACAGTAAAAGATTTATTCTTACCTATTACGGTAATTCATTAGAGTATATTAAGTCAATTAAAAGGTAATTTTATGTGCAACTAATTAAAAAAAATAAAGAATCATATCTCACATGCTAATTGCAGTAATCGAAAACGTAGGTTAATGGTTGATTAGTGATTCAAGTTTTTTCGAATTTATCATAATTTCACAGAGAAGTACTGATGTTCTAAATTAAATTCAGAGACGTGTCTTACTTACTTACTGTCATTCATGCATTTAAAAAATGTTTTTAAATAATTAAAAATGATACATTATTAGTATTAAGAGCGCATAGATAAAAATTGACTCAGTCAGATCATGCAAAAGATGAATTGTTGCATATAGATTGCATAATACTTACGACCTATTTTGATAAAGAAGTATTAATAAGTAAAGATAATTGATCATTCTGTAATGGAACTTATGCTTACCTAAATTTAGTCCAATATCATATTTAAAAAAATAAACACTATATTAATCAGAGAAATTTCATCTAAATAAAACAAACAAGCCTTCTACTTGCATGCTAATTTAATAAAGATGATACATTAATACGTTGCGAATATTAGTTACTTAAAAACATTTTTTACAGTAAATCGTAAATCATACTTACTGCCTGACAATGAACGTATTGATTGTTTGGTTTAATAGAAACTTTGAAGATAAACAATAATTATGGGTAATTAGTTCCGACTTTACCGACTAGTATTTAGTTAAAATTAGTTGATAATGCTTGATACAATTATTATCGAAGAAATATAACAAAATTCAATGCTTACTGGCTAATAATTCATAGAATGTGTGTAAATTATTGAAGAAAATTTTATTTAAATAAATCTCAAGCGTGATGAAATTTGCACTCACTCGCTAGATGTGTAAGAAATACAAGTTATTTTTTATATATTGCAATAAATAAATTTGAAGTCCTACACTCACGATCTGGCGGTCCATGTTATATGGGCAATATTTTGTTAATGATGTATTGAATACAAATTGTTTGAGGGTCAATATGAATTACGTACTGTCTAAATATTTTATTAAAAAAGGGGGTGGGTTAATAAATCAAAGTTATTATATTTCGAATAGAATTCTATACTTACCTAATAGATCGCACAAAAATTTTTTACAAAAAAAGGTGTTACTAAACACGGTTTAATATTAAGCTTAGATATTAACATTTGATACTCACAGCCTAATAACAATAATAAGGATAAATATTAATAATTGCGTTGTCAAGAGATACTTAGATATCATATGACAATTTCATACTCACAGCCTGTAATTCAATAACGTTTATTATAAATTGTAATAGGTCGATTTAGTGTTAAACATTAATAAATGTGTATACTTACCTAATATTTTAGAATTACAATAGGAGCAGTAATTAATGTAAAAAATCCACACAAAATTTTGAATAAACTCATCAACAGTCCACTCACAATCTAATTAATACAATTGTAAAAAAAGTATTCAGTGATTTATTTCAGATTAAAAATTCTTAATAAAGGTAAATGTTGACACTAACAGGCTAATGATTGATGTCATGAGCTCCGTAAATAAAATGTTTTTGTTTAAAATAATACTGTAAACACAAAAGAATACGCCTTTATATTTACGTCCTAGCAATAAAATAGATCAATTGAAATTATTATATTAAATGAATCATAATAATTTAGACTTCACATAATAGTGATATACAAACCAACTGTAAATAAATATTAAATACAATTATAACTTAGTAAGGAATTATAAATAGAGTATTACTGAGCAAGCAAAATATTTTATACTTACGAGCTAATCATCATGTAAATTAGTTAATAGTAATCCATAACATATAATTTAAGTCACTTAATTAAATTTAATATTTACTGCCTATTATATGAGAATTCGAGTTAGGTAAACCGTATTTAAAATGAATGTATATTTCATCATATATAATTCTTACTTGCTAAATTCATGAAAAATATCCGTTAAAAGGTACAGTTATCAGCATTGTAATATATATATCACGTGACAATTTTATACTTACAATCTAATAATTTGAAGATACATTGTAATCAGTATTAGTGAAAGCACAAGAAATACACATTTATTAAAGTTCATTAACAAGAATGTGCTCATGAACATGATATATCAATAAAACTTCACTCACCAACTATATAAAAGGTAATAGAGCGTAATTGAGAATCAGGTAAAAATTCCAAGAGTAGTAGTCTGATAATTTAAAACTTACTGCCTAATTATTTACAAACAGAAAAGTATTAATGTCAAAGTTTTAATGCAAAAAAAAAAAATATTATTATTATTATTATTATTACTTACAATCTAATGTTTTTGTACAAATTTTTAATTAAAACAATGGCGAAATACAAGTAATACAAAATTGGGCTAATTAAACTACACTTACTATCTAATTATTTCGAAATAAGGTGTGGTTAGATAATATAGAGGGCAGAAATTAAAAGGTTGCTTATACTCACAATCTATAAATAAAGTTACGACGGTTAATTAAATAGAAACATTCGTTTGAGAGTAATCATATAGTCATTTATTTACTTACACGCTGATAATTAAATTGATGTCGTGAATTAGCATTCGTAATAATTGATATATAACGAACACGGTTTTTATACTCACAAGCTAGTATGTTTAAAAAATTATTTAAATAAATCATTAAATTGATTCAAGGATAGAAATAAATAGATCATCATACTTACCGCCTGTATTTATTGTACAAAGGTTTGTCATTAAAAAGGGACTGTTTGCACTGAGCTGATAAAATTTATACTTACCGGCTTATTTAAATTACAAATAAAATGAGTTCGTGAAGATTAACGCTCGCATTTTAAAGTGACAATAATAAAGATTAATACACACCAGCTAAATTACGAAAAAGAGACAAAATGTTAATTAAATTATATGCACGAATTACGTAAAATACACCATACAACACAAGTTACTAAGAGTAGCTACTTACTAACTAATGGTTTGATAAAGTTAAATACATGAATAAATATAATGTGAATTTAAAGTGTGGCAACTTGTTAAATGTGTTCATACTTACAGCCTTATTTATTTTTATTTAAAAAATGTCAATAAAAAAAGTTAATAAAAACATCACCACAAATTACATTAATTTTTTAAATACAAATTTCTCACCATCTGTCATTCAGTATGTAAATAAATGTTATTTCGATTAGATGTAATTCAAAGAACTCTTACAAAAATAATTCTCAAAAAATTCTTAATACTCACAAGCTAATTGAAATTGAAAATAGAATGAAAGTATGATTGTTGTTTATATAATTCGTCATTTAAATCTAATGAAAATTGAAACTTACCACCTATATGGTCAAGCATTTAGTATATAATATGTACGTATTTAGATTATAGTAATAAGTAAATTTTATTTTTAAATAAAATGAAATACTCACAAGCTAAAAAAAAAAAAAAAAAAAAAAATGAATATGAATATTTCAAATAATGTTACAAGGTATTATTTGATGCAGACACAGATTTAAATATATACTTACCAACTGCGATTTCGGCACAAATATTCAGGTTAACTTTTCGAAGAATTATATAAATCAAATACAATGTTCTCCACTATAGTGCTTACCTAGTAATTTTGTAAAATTTGTGAATAAACTAATAATCAAGTATTTTAGTTACGAGCAAAATAACCTTCCTATACTTACAAGCTAGATTTGACAAAGAATATGTCAAAAAAGTAATTAGAAAAAGGTAATTACGTAGAAATATGTAGAATCAGTGAACACAGATATCTACTTACAATCTATAGTTTGGTAAATTATGAAATTAAACACGAATATATGAAAAGTCTCAAATTAACCGACTGTTTATAGTTGCATATACTTACAACCTAGTAATGTTTAAAATGGTATGTTAGAAGTATATTATCGGGAAAATGTAATCAGCAAAGAAATGTGACATTACCGGCTAATAATCATCAGATTGTGCATTAGAAAAAATGGTTAATTAATTTTATTCAAGTCGCGAAAATGGGCTTATACTCACAACCTAATGACCAAATAAAATAAATATGTTAAAAGAAGCCCACTATTATGTCAAAATATAAAAAAAAAAAAAACGGATTTTCACTTACTAACTAATAACGGAGAAATAAATTTAATTTATTAATAATTACTCTCGAGCTAGGGATTTAATAGGATTGTCAAATCTTACCGTCAGCAGATTCCGCAATGGACAAAAAGATTAGCGTGCCTATAAAAACGAAATAAAAATTTGATAACATGACGACAATTTTCTCGTAAAGATATTGTACAGTTTGTAACTTGCGTAAGAATTATTTTTATACACTATCGTGACTTGTTACATCACTTAATGATTTGTCGTACATTCCATGTAACATGTCCAACATCTGGAGTTTCTTTTTTGTTTTCCGTATATTATAGCTTTCACATTTGTCGATCTTATAGTACAATGCACAAATGGTCTCATTTTTTGTCAATGTAACAATGTAACAAACAAGAACGAAAGAATTTATAAGAAACATTTGTGCGTATCAATTCGCCGGTCACGCAATCTTTTCAAGAAATTGGTTACTATGTTGTCGAAAATTTGTTTCGGTTTTTTCATTACGATTGCTGCATTGACTTTTAATGTTTCTGCTCAAGGTAATCATAACGGTCAATAATATTTTGGCATTGTGTAACCAACTTTAAAATCTTCGAGACTGACTTCGAATACACTTTAGTATCAGTTAGTGAGTATACAGTACTTTCACATAAAATCATTTATAAAATTTTACAATCCTAACTGTAAATTTTTTTTATGTCAATGATAAGGCTGTGAGTATAAATAATTGTCTTTGTTTTATTATCATTCTATTTCCATTGCTTAATGATAATTGTGATATTTTGTTAGCCGGTAAATATAATCTTAATTTTCGAGAACACGAAAATCGTTGATATATTGTTCTACTTTGTTGACTACGGATTTCTTATTAAACCGTCAGGATGTGAGTGGAAAAACTTACTACGTACATGCGATGTTTTTTTTAAACCGAAAAATGTAAATAACATTTCTTGGCCAAATATTCCGTGAAATTTAGATGGTAAGTTCCTGCTTACTCACTCTTGAGGTCTATAACATCGCATCTATAATTTTAACGAATTTAACACTTTATTAAATTAGCTTGTAAGTAATAATTTTGTTAACACGCAATTTATTCAATGTTTATGATTTTTTCTAATATATTTTATACAAATAATCATGTAGTGGGCAAGTGTCGTTTAATCAGTAGTTTGTAAAGTAATTTATAGTAAATACCATTCATCTAATTTCTTAACAAAATAAATTTTAGCTTGTAAGTAATGTATTATTATATCGAATTGTATTTATTATTTGATGTTCACCTTATTAACTTGCACATTATTTTAATATTAGGTGGTGAGCATAAAATTTTTATTCTGTAATAGCTCATATAATATAATGTTTAAAATGATGCATTCTCTTTTATACACCATTAGCTTGTGAGTACAAAGGATTGTTAGAACTTTTTACACTTTATCCTTCACCTTCGTCGTAAAATAACAACCTTCCTTACTTTTAAACTCTCAGTTGGTGAGTGCAATATAATATAATACCATTTAATTCATTTAATTCATGGTGAAAAATTATTTTAATTCACATCATTTACTAACTTTAGGATGTAAGTATGAAATATTAGAGTTCAGATATGGCAGTTAAATCCTATATTAACCAGTGAAAATTAATTATTAGTTAGTAAGTATTTATAAGTTCGAACGTTTAAAGTTGGTGGTTTAATTGGAATACACATTAAATCCAAATTTCTTTTTTTTAAATAGCTTGTAAATATAAAAACTTGATATATTTTTCCTAACCCGTTTAACTTTAATAAAATAATAACTGAGGGCATGTCTGTTTAATAAGCCGGTGAGAAAAAAAAATTTTTTTCAATCCACTTTTTTTTCACTTTCAATTAACATCTCATTTTTGAATAAACATTTAGGGGGTATGTGTGAAACTCATGCAATTATTTCTTTAATTAATTATGCGATCTATTGGCTTACATTTTTTTTTAAACCATTAGCCTGTGAGTATAATCCTAACATATTATACTATAACAAAAATCAATTTGTTGTACTCTCTTTTTTTACGTATATTCACATAACGTGACGGTCTATTTAATTGGTAGCATGTGAGTATATTAAATTTATAGTTTTTAAAACCAATTTCTTTTCATTGATTCCATGTCGTTATTTATTTATAGATTGTGAGTATGACGACTTACGTGTTCTCGTGATAAAATATTTGCCCTAACGATACTTTGTTCGGTACTTTTTTGTGGGGCAATAGATAGTATGTATTATTGCATTGGTTTATTCATTAAGTATATTTTAAATGTTTTAATATTGTTTTTTAATGGTTTTGTGAACATTTTAATATTAGATTGTGAGTATAAATGAACGTTGTGATAAATATAATTCACTTCATACGGTTGTCGATCTTATAATTTTATTCATTGATTATTAGGCAGTAAGTATAGCTGACATCTAATATTTTATCAAGAATTTAATGTTGCTATTTTCTTACATTTGGTTTCTTATTCATCGCTACATTAGTTGGTAAATATGATCAATATTCATTTCTTTTTATGCCTTACTTCGTGAGCTCATTTTTATAATGGAACATATTCTGTTGAATATCTAGGTAAATATATGTCTGCTTTCTATATTAAATGCTACGCCTCTAACTCTTTTTATTTTTTATTTCTTATGTTTCTAATTATCATTTATGTTTTACAAATTATTAGATTGTGGGTATTAAAATATAAATTAAAATAATGAATCTACGTGTTTATCTAAATATTACGGAGAGCTATTTTTGACTTTCGCCATCTTTCCCTTGAACCACTAGCAAGTATGCATTTTTGCAGAATAACTAACTTGATGTGTTTATAAAAAATATTACTAATTTAACTCTTACATTTTATAACATAGGCAGTAAATATAATGTTTTGTTCAATCTACTGTCATTCATTATGGTTAATTTTCAAATTTAATTAATTATTAATTGTCCCTATGATTTTTAGCTCGTAAGTATAATGCTATGGCTATTCATAAAATTTAATTTGCGATATAATGACAATTGATTAACAAATTTTTTTTAAAAAAAAAATTATTAGTTGGTTTGTATAAATTGTAAAATTAAAACCCAAAGCATTAATTTTTTTTAAAAAAAAATTGAACATTTAACTTTGTAAATTTTTAGGTACGTTATACTTTGAATATATATTTTTTAAAAAAAAACTTTGTTAAAAGAATAACAAAACCGTTTTGTATAATTATTAGGGCGTAAATACAGGGCGTTCTTATATCATGATTTTTTTTTTTGAAATATTCTTATTATTCACTGAGATTATTTGATAAATCATTTAGCCTGTAAGTATTGAATTATATAAATGTCTTGTCGCTTAATATTATTATATCCATCGAGTCAATTTTTTGTATTAAACTCTTGCGTTTAATGAATTACAGGTAAGCGCATTGTTTGAATTGAATTATAATGATGTATAATTAAATATACAAATTGTACTCATTTATGTCCATTATTTATTAGACTGTAAGTTCATATTGTATATGTGTCAAGGATTTTCTCAGTACTGTACTTACATTTGACGTTTACTATTAAATACCAGGTATGTATTCAATAAATTCGTTCCTTTTGATTATTATTTTTAAAATATTGTACGTACTTACAACTGCACATCATTTACTGTATTAGGCTGTGAGTATTAAAATCATATTGATCGTATCCAAGTATTACTTTTTGACTGCAGTAACGATTCTGATTTTTAATGTACTCCACTATTTTTAGGCTGTAAGTATGAAATAAATAACTATTTTCGTTTATTATTAATGGGCTCGATATAACTATAAACATAATTGATTAAATAATAGATGGCAAGTATATAGCTATTTGACCTAATTTTAAACCGACATTATATAATCAGTATTGACAATCCTTGCATTGAATTTTTAGATCGTGAGTACATTATTTCACGGAATTTAGCTTAAATTTCAATGATAAAAGCTAATATATAATTCTTGAATTATTAGCGAGTAAGTGTAAAGATTTTTTGCTATTAATCTGTCCTAAGAAATATTTCTCTAACACACATTCCATGTTGAATTCGATCCCTGCCTAATTGTTAGCTGGTAAGTGTTTTAAAATTGCATGATTATTTTGATGGAATTTTTATCTAACCTACTTTAATTATTAGTTGGTAATATTAAAGTTTATTACAGTAATCCAAACAAATGTTTGTACAAATGCTGTTATTTATACTAACTACATACATGTATATATATATTGCATGAATTATATTAGGCAGTAAGTTTTGTACTTTTTTTTTTGTTTATTATTGCAATGATTTCATGATGGTGCATTTACTTAAATATTTTAAATATTTAATTAATTTAGCTTGCAAGTATAAAGCATTGTTCGTTTCTACTTAAACGCAACTTACTATTAATTCGGCGTTATTTTTCATATTGTGTAAATTTAGGTAGGAAATAAATTTCATTATGGAAAACATTAATCTTTTTAGCTATGTTTTCAATTAACATATTCTCCGTTAAATTACATTAGGTCGTAAATATAAAAGTCACGCGTTTATATTTGTTTTTAGTTTTAACATTTTGTTTTAGCTAATTATTACATGATTGCCTGCATTATTTTCATTTTATTTGATGCAAAAATTGCCAGTATGTAAGTATCACTCTGTGTATGCTTCTTCGAGACTAATTTATACTATGTTCGCCTACGTCCATTTAATATAAATACAATTTGTTTTTTAAAAAATGTATCGTGCTAATAAACTTTGCGAATTGTACATTATTTTTCTTAAATTAGTATGTGAGTCAAGCTTTATTAAAGAAATGCATACAGTACAAGATTACCTTTTGTATTTATTTATTAATTTAATTATGTCCAAAAAATGACTAGGTAAGAACAGATGAATTTTTTTAAAATGAAATTAAAAAAAACTATTAAGCTAACCTTCTAATTCTTGTTTTACTAATTTCCAGGGGGTAAATATGTTCTAACAACTAGTGTTCTTAATATTTATATCATTATTAATTTATAATTTATAAAACACTCATATTTTCACCTGTTAATTAATCAGTTTGTGAGTATATGATACAGTTTTATTAAAATGATAGACTTTGTATATGATATTTTCACTAATCACACGCATTTTTTTACGAAATCAGGTCGTGAGTATGAGAACTTGGGTGTACTTTATTTTGCTTTCCTAATTTTATGATCGGAAAAACTTGATGACTTGCTGCACTTTTACGATTGATTTTGCTAGCTAGTAAGTATTTAAAAATTTAAATTTAAATTTTGCCTAATATTTTATATTATTAATTAACATATTGCCAAAATATTAGCTGGTGAGTATATTATTGTTCTCAATACTTGAATAATCCAATTTATAAATAATTTTATTAATGTCTAAATTTTATTCTGTGCAAATATTAGGTTGTAAGTGCGCTTAAATATTGGTTTTTTTAGAAAAAAAGTTACCTCGAATATCACTAATTAAATAAGTCGATCCTCAAATTACAAATTATATCGATAGTCGGTAAATAATTGTATTTTTTATTGTTTTCATTAAAAACACTTGCTTATATCTAACCCGCATCTTTGATTACCAGCATGTAAGAATTATACCTGTGTTTACTTTCGAATCTTGACTTCTTGAATATTAACGCCCTGCATTTCTTTCTTAAACTAGCGTGTATGTGTAAACTGCAGAATTATATTTTTAATTTAAATTATCGTCTCGTAACCTGCTAACACATTTTTGCATCTTCAAATAAACTGTCAGCTTGTAAGTAATACGTTTATCCCAATTTTTATTTTCTTTTATTGTCAATTATTATTGTTACTTATTTCCTCTAATACCGCAATAATTCACTAGACGGTAAGCTCATTTGACGTTTATTATTGTGCGTAAATATCATAATTTGACTAAAAAAGATTTTTATATTTCTCAAATTCTCAGCCGGTAGATATCAAACTATGGAATGTCATTTTATCTTTATCTTTCTTTCTAATTAACCCTCGCGTGTTTATCGAACTCTACAAAACTTTAGCGAGTGAGTACCATGATATTATTTTATTTGTCACTTGTGACAACGCAAAAAGTTAACCTATTCATCTTATATATTCATTAATCGTCAGATTGTAAGTATGACAATAACCTATGTTGATATATTGCTCTTATACAGCTTTCTAACCCATATACTTTCTTATTATAATAAATAATAGGTGGTAACTATGAACTATTTTATTGGCTGAAACAAGAATTTATTGCATAATCTTGTTCTGAATTTCATTACTTTATTGATATTATTTAATTAGCATGTGAGTGCAATATTTTGTAAAAATGATATCATATTTTAAAATAATCGACTGACGAGTTATTTCTTCTTGACCGGTTTTAATTAGCTTGTAAGTGCTGGATTTGATGACTTTTGTTTTTAACAATGTTTATGATTAACACATTTATTGCGTATACATATATAGTCGGTAGGTGTTTTTTTAAACGAATATATTATTTTTTTGGGCTGCATATATTGATTGATCATGTATACTACCTTTTCTGCTATTAGGGAGTAAGTAAATTGTTTTGGAGTTTATTCTAGCTTGCAATTTAATTATATCATATTATTTGTTATATATGAATAGGGTGTAAGTACACATCTCTTTTATTCGTCAAACCTATATATTGCTGTGCATCGATGTTAAACTAATTAACTTTATAAATTATTAGTACGTAAGTATTTAAAGATCGTTCGGCATAACCACAGATTTATAACTCATTTACAATAATTTCTGTAATCAACAGAAGGTAACTGTGATGCCAATACCGTGCTACCTCTTGAAGCTCACAATCTGTGTTTTATTTTGTGATGTGAAATACTAATTTTTATATGTTATTAGTATGTGAGTATAAACTATAGCATGCAATTAATTTATGACCAACATTCATTTATTAACTGCAATTATATATTCATTGATCAGCCGGTGAGTGTAGAACCTTTGGCTTTTACAATATTTTAGAATTTCGATTCTTTATTATTTTTTCCTTACCTTTTATGATAAACTTTACAGAAGGTAAGTACTGTATATTTACACGTGCATTTATTTTCAATGCTTGTATATAATTTATATTTATTAAAAATGTTTTCTATTATCTTATTATGTGATATTAATTTCGCGTCAAATTAGTCTGTATGTACTACGTATAGTAAATAAATTGATTTACAATCAATAAAGTGTTTTGTCTCACTATTTTTCTTCGTGAAATTATCAGGCAAGTACAAGATTATATCTTTGCAAAATTCTCATCTCCTTCTAAACAAATCCATTCTAACATTATATTGTGTTGATATAAATGATAAATTAGCCTCGTGTAAGTATGAAAACTTTAGTTGCATTTTTTTTATAATTCTGGTATGATTTAACATGAAAATAATTTGATTTAATTTAATTATTATTAGGTTGTAAGTATTAAAAGTATAAGCCAATCTTTAAATGGTGAACTCATATAACACTGATTTTATAACTCATGCATATATTTAAATAACCATTAGACTGTGAGTATAGTTTAACATTGACTATAAACAACAGCAATTTAAGTGACTAATTAAATATCATTTTTTGACATAATTAGCTGGTAAATAGAATTAAATTCTTTTTGTCATTTTAATTTCATTGATTTTTTTTTTATTAAAATGAAATTTTTATTGATTTAATTTTTATCGTTTCAATTAGATGGTAAGCATTAAAATTCTTACGCAATAAATAAATACTGTACACCGATTAATGCCTTGATATTATATATTTCTAAATATATTTCGCCGTGAATTAGGTAAGTAATGTATATAAATTGACGATCGTATTCTATAAAGCATGTATTAACTGTTTATTACTGTGTACTGTACTTGATTTATATTAGTATGTAAGTATTAAATCTCTATATTTTTCACATATTTTTCGCTGATTTTAAGTTTATAATTATGAAATTTGTTATAAATTTTTAGTCTGTAAGTATTTCTTCACCGAACCTCGAATAATTTATGTTTTAATAATAATTTATTTTCGACCAATTAATCATACATTTTTACATAAACGCGTCAGTTGGTGAGTGCATCATATATACACTTCTTTCTATTCTTTTTTTATTTTACTTAACTCAATGAGTCATCAATTTTTAGCCGGTAAGATAAGCTTATTGTACAATAATCCGTATCATTATTCTTCAAGACAATTTATAATATAACCTTTATGTGTTTGCTTCGTACTTTATAAGCTAGTAAGTAAAACGTTGCATTATTCATACGATCTTCTTTTTTATTTTATAATAACATTTATTGATTTTTCTAAATCACTAAATTATTAGCTGGTAAGTACAATTTTGGCACAGATCGCACGTGGTTTGAAAATTTCTTAATGTGCAAATACCTTTAAATTTTGTAGCCAGTAAGTGTTTTTCACTCCATCATATATATCTTTTCCAAATAAATTGATTTGTGAATTTATGCATTCTTTTAAAATAATATTAGCTTGTAAGCTCCCAATTTATTTAAAAATGTTTTGCAAAGTACATTTAACCCAATTTTGATTAATAACGTTGCACATGGAATAAATTAAATTACAATTAGCGTGTAAGTATAGCAATATCTTCGGCAATTATCTATGCTTTAGAATGAATTTGATACTGAAATTTATTAATACTTTATACATCAAATTTTTTAGCTCGTGAGTATGAAATTATTATTGCATGACACTTTGATAATATTATCATGTGACTCATTTGTTGATTTAATCAAATTACAAGCCCGTAAGTATATCACGCGGTATAACCCCAGTCATAATGAAATTAATTACTTATATTCATTGTCTATTATTAAATGGTTAGCACGTGAGTAGGAAATTTGTTGAAAAGTTTAAAGTAACAGTAAATACTGTACAAATGCCGTAAATTAACTATTTATACTTATTAAAACTGTTCATTAGGAAGTGAGTTAACTTTTTTGCGTATATTATTAAATAAATATATATATATTATATTTAACGCATATTTTATATTTAATTACTAGTCGGTGAGATACTATATAACATACATGAAACGTTCGGACTTTTGCGACCCAATTGGTTTTTACGTAATATCTATGTTGCTTTTTAAACTTTACAGATACCGTGCCTACGTCTACAATCACGTCTACTTTAATGGGTATTGCTTTATACTGCTTAATCGATCCCATATGTGTATTAGGAAAGCTGACTGACTCTGAATATCTCAATTAGTGACCGTCACGCCGTATACTAGCACCTTCAAACAAACCATAACTGTACCATATTCGACAGGTATTTGGTTTAGTCAATAATACTTTGTCATAGACACATCGCTAATCACTTGAAAACTGCCTTCGATTTATATATAAAAGCAGCTACGTCTGCAGTACCAGGTTATTTTCTTTTTTTACAAAATTCTATCAAATTTTAATTTTTAATTATTAGCACTAGATATATTTATTTATACGGTTTTCCCTTTTTAATGAAATATAATACAGAACCGGCATTCACAACTTCTAATGATCCCGTAACATCCAATAATCAGTCTTCCTCACTTAGCGTTGGAGTAATTGTTGTCATTGTTTTAGTGTGTCTATTAGTTGTTGCTATAGCTATAGGATTGGTTGTATATTGGAAAAGTTAATTTTAATAGTTGGTTAAAGATGGATTTTATAGCCCATTCCTCTTTTTTCCTTATTTAGAATGTCAAGTTTCCTGCAACTTATTTGCACAATATAATATCCTCGATATATCCAGTACTATGTCGAAATAAAGTTATTTTTTTAACTTAACGAGAATACCTTATATACAAATATTGAGATCATAGGACTAGATTTTTAATTGGACAATAGTTGAATGATGATTAAAAAAAATTGCATTTTGTTGACATCAGAAAATTCATTTTAGAAAACATCCTCATGAGTGTTTTAACCAATATTGCTAATGCAAAATAAATAATAAAGCAATATTGTAAATAATAAACTATCATTGTTATTTAACTTTATCGGAAACCATTGCAGTCCTTAAGCGAATATGACTACAA
The DNA here is from genome assembly GCA_910591835.1 of Acaulospora morrowiae. Lineage (NCBI taxonomy): Eukaryota > Fungi > Glomeromycota > Glomeromycetes > Diversisporales > Acaulosporaceae > Acaulospora > Acaulospora morrowiae. The sequence continues at coordinate 20,223 of CAJVPV010000223.1, forward strand.
AAGAAATTAGAAAAAATAAATTAATACAGTATATAAATTAACATTCCCTTCTTTAATATGAAATAGATAAATGGCTAGTGTGTCACATCCATTGACTATATTTGAATTACTTTTCTCGGGAAATTTTTTTATGCTAGAGCAGGTATTTGATTTAATCAAAATTCTTTTTTTTTATTGCTTATCTACTTTACATTTTTTTTATAATTATTTTGAAAAAAAAAAAAAAATTTTAGGCATTTTATATAGAATATATTTTTATATTAACTTTTTCTTATTACTTTATATTAATAAATTTACAAGATACAAAGTTATTTACATATTATAAAACTATTATCTCTTTTATAAAGTAGCACATTAAGCTATATAATAACATAAAACTTTCATGTTCTTAAAATAAAGATATATTCTAAGTAATTGTAACTAGCTAATTTATCAAGACTCTTTTGACACTAAATAATATTACTGTATCTATAACTGAAATAAAAATTATTAATAGGTTTCTTCATATTGTTGACATTAAATTGACAAGTCTGTCACTAGTATCAGATCAAACTTATATAATATCTAAATAAGCTGACATCCCTTCTCTTTAAATATTATAGCATTTATAAATTTAATAAAAATTATTGATAAGTTTCTTCATATTGTTGATATTAAATTGGCAAATCTGTCACTAGTGTTAGGTCAAACTTATATATATTGTAACGTAACGTGCCTCATACTGAATTCTGGGTTCATACAATATTGTGCAGAGTTCAATAGCATTAAGTACAATAAGCATGATAGAAAACTAGCACAAACCTGAAAAAATAGAAACTATTAGAAGGAAATTAGATTACAACACAATTGTAACAATTGCCATATGACCAGGTTGTGCAAGGACCAATCACTAGTTAAAATCCAATTATTTAGCAGTATGCCACTTGTCAATTATTCAGCATACAATAAATAATTTTTCAAGTATTTGTTAAACATTTGGCAATAATTCAGCATATCCAATTTGGCAATAATTGCTGAATTGTTGATGAATGCTTGACAAATTATTTATCGTATACCGAATAATCAGATTTCAACTAATAGATTATGACACTATGGAATCGATTAATATAATTATATAATAAGAGTAGCATGAAAATTAAATAGTAATTACTTTGCCATGAAAATTTTTATAGTTTTTCTTAATTTGTATTCATATTTTTTATTATGTAATAAGTGTGCAAGAATGTATAAAAGAAAGAAAAAATTGAATAAAGGAAAATAAATCAAGTCTAGTTAGTAAAGTTTTTTAGCCAATATCAATTTTACCTTACTATAAATAAAACACTTATCATTGTTACATAAATCCAAACTTTTCTTAATAACAGACTTGCCAATCACAGTTACAATATCTAAATCAGTTAATGTCTTCTCTTTACTTGAGATATGTATAATATGGATTTGATTTAACCAAACTTAAAAGCTTGCTAACTTTGTTTTTTTTATCTTCTTACATCTTCTTTTTTCTGATAGTTTAGGATACATTCTTATAGTAACTTTCAAAATGATTTTCTGCAACATATAATTTCTGAAAAAGTAAATTAATTAACTATTTCTTTATTTGGTACATTAATTATATTAAAACTTAAAATAATTTTAAATTTATTATACATTACATTTATTTTTATACATTCTTATTTCTTTTGTTTATTTTTAAATATGAAATTAATTGATTATTAATTGATTTTTATACTTTTTCTTCTACTATTTATATTATTATCTTTATTTTTATTACATTAAAACTATTTTATTATAAAACTATATTATTATGACTCATAAACTATTGCACTGTAAAATAAAATATTTAAGTTGTCATAAAAATATTTAAAACTCCATTAATAATACTTTAATTAGTCATGTAATACAAAAATTATATTATTTAGTCTACATCTCAACGATTTTTATAAATAATATATTTTATAACTACTCACTAATAAATATTTTATCAAATTTTGCAATACTAAATTTTATTGATTTTGTAATTTTTCTTTTTTATTATTTGTTAAAATATTGAAAATATTTTATTTTATAAATTTCTTATCTTTATCAAAGCTTTACAAATATATTGATTTTTTCTTTATTACTTAAAAATTTAATTCAATTTATTGTTTTCTATCTTTTTTAATGATTTAATTAAACTTAAAAATTGTTTTTGGTAATATTATTTTAATATTGAATTACTATAAATCTAATATATTATCTTCAGACGTAGACCTCTGAAGAACCTCCGTCATCATTAAAAGACTCTAGGGTGAAATTCAATATATTAAACTCTGGAGATCTTTGATATATTTTAGTATTTATATTCATGTATTATAATCTATTAATATTCAATTTTAAATATTTATTGGCTTTTAAAATTATTTATTATTACATAATTTCTGTTTACATTTATTTATTTGTCTAAATCTTCACTTATTGCCAAAGTTCTTCTTTCTAATTCTCTATTTTCCAATAATTGTCCTGAATCATTCTCAGTATTTTTATATTTCTCCAGATTATCTTCTATATTAATAATTTGTGAATCAGTTATTTCTTCATTTTTGCTATTTGAATTTTTTTTTTGAATCCAAGTTCTTTTTTAATTCTCCTAAAAATATTATTAACAATAATTTATAATATTTCAAAGATTTTTAAAACTTACCTTATTTTTCTCTATTTTGCTTTTGATTAATGTTTCATTTATCAAATTACTTTCATTATTTGAATCAAGAACTGTTTGAAATACTGCAATAGCGAATGCTACTTATTTCACAGAGACATCTTCCTTTGGCCAGACTTTTTCAAAAATACAGGCCATCATGCTTTGTGTCTCTCCTCTTGGACATTTGTGAAGGTTTTCAAAGCATTTGGCAGTCTTCCAAGATTGTTTCCAGGCCAAAATTTTAGCAGTGATTGCATTCATATTTATTGTATCCAAAAACCTTTTGCCAAAAATCGAAAACATGATGTTACAAATTTTTGAAGCCATAGTTTCCTGAAGCAATCAATACTATTTCATGAGCTTTTAAAGTAATAAGGTATTTAATAACAGAAGAACTAAAGTTATTAATATTTATAAGAATTATTGCTTAATGAATATGTTTTTCATAATATGTTTTCCAGTTTTTTCTTGTAAGGCCTTCATAAAATTCTGAATGTTCTTGCTAAAAAAATTCCTTGATAGTTCAGTGAAAATATTCATGGTCTGGATATATTTTTTCAAAAAATACTTGTTTTGTGATACTCTTAACCACATGCTATTTAAATAAAATATAAGTTTGCGAAGACCTTTAAAAAAATTCAAAATGAAACTTATCTTGATAAAATCATATTCAGTAATTAAATGTTAACTTGCATGAATTTTATTTTCTAGGTGGGTAATCTTATTTTTTATAATTTTTTGCTGTTCTAACAATTGATTAATTTTTTTATAAAGGCCTTTGTGGGACTTTATAACTCTTTCAATGGCTTTATTAGAAACTAAATATATACATTGGTATTTATTTTAAATTATAATAAATTTTTAAAATATACCTGAAGTTTCTTTAAACATTCTCTATGCTGGTATATTAAAAGAAGATTTGAAAAAATATCCAGGGGATCTCAATTACTTCTGAGATGTTTCTGTTTCCATTTCAATAAAAGTCGAGAGTCTTCTTTCAGTAGCTAGCTCTTGGGTTCCCTAAGTGATTTTTGTCTTTTTAAAAGCTCTCGAAGTACTTTCTTAACTTTTTCCTTTTCTCTTTTTAGTAAAACCAGAAATAAGTTTTTGAAACATTTTACAGGTTTCTTGTTTTTTTTTGACATTAAAGAAAAAGTGAGAACTTTAGAGACCTTATATAATACAAATTCCAAAAAATTATATCATATTATAACTGCAAACTTTTCTTTGTCACTTTTTAAAAATTACTTTATAAATTTAAATTATTAAGTCATTATACAAAAATGAAATCATTTTATTAACATAATTATTATACTTATAAATTAAATTTTTAATTGGTCAAAATCCAGGACATCCCTAGGGGATTTCCTTCATATAATAATAGATATCTTGCACTGGTACCCATCAAACTGCATTATAGAGATAAGAAGTAACAAAAAAATTTTTCAAGAAGTATCCAACTACCCGAGAAGAATGACAAAAATCAACTTTGTTCCAATAATTTTAAGAATTAATAAATTAATACAAGACAAATTAATCCAAATCAGATATACCAGTCCCAAATCCAATCCAAGATTTGATGACACTCTTCAATGGATTAAGCCACCACTTCACTTCTCTGAAAGTCCTTTAATCAGTAATCTGCAGTTAGGCAGCAGTGTCAAATAGTGCAAGAAAATCTTAAGCATTACCAAGACCTATATAATTTGTGAAAGCTCATCAGTTCTAAAAACATTTAGTTATATTTACAAACCTCATAGCCTCAAGATTATCAACAAATCCAATCAAAAAATAAAGAATTCCAAAGTCAATAAGTATAGTAATCTCATCATTTTTACAATCAAATTGCTTTTAGGAACTCTCCTGACAAGAAAAAACCTCCACAAACTATATCCAGAATAATACCCTGATCTATATTGTCCTCAATGCAGTTTATGCAATGAGGATATCAAACATATCTTCAAATGCCCATCAGCTTCAGGAGATATTAGTCAACTCATCAATACTATCAACAACATTTTTCATCCCAATAGTGATCACAAGCCAATCTCACATGTCTGGCAGCTAGCAGAACTGGCATATGGCATTACTGACAATATATTCTTCACCATCAACTTCTCCAACTGGGTCAAAGCCTCAACCGAGACTTTAACTCGTCTATATAAATCAATCTGGATACTCCGCTGCACCACAGCAAACACTTCTTCCCTTATTTATATTAAATGGAACAATAACTCCCACAGCAACACATCAAAACAAATGACCTAAAACCTAACTAAATCCTAATCTCTCAACAATTTCTTCACTTCAACATCAACTACTATAGATTTACCTATATTAGTAGCTAATTCTGATATCCAAAGTGGATTTAATTTTACTAAGTGCATTTCCAAATTAATTTCATATTATCTCAATTTTCTTCCATCTAATACTGAGTAGATAATCATAGCTGCTCAGAGCCTCTCGATAGGATATATTGTTTTAAAATTTCTTTTTAATATTAGTCTAGTGGTTACTGTAGGCAAGCTAGCATTTAATTTGTTGTACTATTACACATGAGAGATATTGTTTCTTTCACAATATATATCTATCACTATACAAATTAAATAAAAAAATGATGTTTACCTACAA
>CAJVPV010000224.1:0-25521 GCA_910591835.1 Acaulospora morrowiae
AGTCAAGTCAGAAGATTACAAAGAGGACCTTACAGAAGCCCTGCTCAACAACAAGTATCCAAGGCACTCAAATATTACACAAACGACCTGTCAATATGAATTTTACACAGACGGGTCCCTGCTAAGCAGAGAAACAAGCAAAGAAGAGACCAAAATGGGTGCTGCATGGATCCAAACCCAAGGGCTCATCCCCAACAGCAGATTCCAATGTGGAGTTCAAGACTGGCCATCATCATATAAAGCAGAGGCCATCACCATATTAACAGCGATTCTCACAGTACCAAGAAAAAAGGAAGTCACTATTTACACTGACAGTCAAAACTGCATCAATACCTTCACTATGATCTCCAAAGCCAACCCCAAGCTGACTCACAAGAGATGGCTGAAAATCAATAACTGGTCAATCTGGTAAGACATTATAAAAATCACAAGGAAATAAGACCTCAAGCTTAAGCTAAATAAGGTTAAAGCACATTCCGGCAACAAATATAACGAGCAAGCAGATCAGCTCACTAAACAAGCAACTCAACTATCAGCAATCGCATGGCAACTATCGAGTGGCAAACACGTTCAAACTATCATCACCTGGCACAATAAGATAGTAGACACAGCCCCAAGAAACTTTATTAAGGAAGTCAACAAGACAATAAATGTGAAAGCCTAGGCAGAAACTGGAAGAATATGACAGCTCCTAGAACAACAAATTGATCAACAAAGGAGCTATACCTGGAAGCAATTCTGAAACAATCTAAAACTTAATGGACTAACCATATCCTTTAAAGAATGCAAGAAGAAAAGCTTCTGAATCAAATTGCTGCACAATGAACTACCAACATTAGACAAACTAGAAATAAGGAAACCCTGGATTTACAGTACACACAACATTTGCAGAGTCTGTAGCATGGAACCCAAGACAAGAGAACACCTATTTATATGCTCAGGACTGGAAGAATATACTAGCGAAACATGGTCAAAAGCCACGCAAAAGCTTACAAAAAATCTCCAAAAAGCCTGCAAAAATTCAACATATATACTAGAGACAACTAATCTAGACACAGTCACAACATACCTTATGCAAAAGGTGTTTCAGGAAAAAAATAAGAGGCTAAACTTTGCAATCAGACTAATATCGGAGAACCACATCACAGAACTCTGCAAATAAACAAATACCAAGATCTCCCAATCCAAGGCCTGGCAACTGTTGTGCAAGACTGCCATCAGCTTCTTTAAGCAATTCAGAAAATCGACATGGAGACACAGGTGCAGCATTACAATAGCAACTGATCGGATCATGAGTCTGAATCTAAAGATCAAGAAAGGTTCTACATCTTCGCCATTGACAGAACTTAGTTTAGACATGAACCTCAGCTTGGAAAACCATATTTCCAGGCTCATGGAAATCAACTGTGCTGTCAATATCCAGTCATCAAACAATTAGAACAACAAAAGAAAGAAAAGGGAAGAAAAGACAAGATACAAGATGGAAGATTATATAAATAAACTAGATAAGGTCAGAAAACTAATACAGGAGTTCATAGAAAGTGGGAAAAAATGATTAACGCTTAAATAAAAACTCAATGTAAATTTATGGCATATGATCTATAGAGATGATCTACAGGCTTTGACTTTATTAAACAAATGGGATCTTAATCCCAATTAATAAACAAGCAATATATCATCCCCATAAATCGCATCTAGAGACTCTTTGTCACAGACGAGTGAGCTGGATCGGGGAAATTTATACATACAATTTATATTTGTAATAGTTTATTTTGATTTAATAAATAAACAACACCAACCTGATTGAGGGAAAAAAAAAAACTATATATAAATGTTCCCATAATGTGCCTATTTGAAGTATAGGTATTTCTCTAACAAATAGTTTGATAATATAATAAAAAGTTTAAATAGTTTATTTTATAGTATGATAGTTTATAAGTTATAGCATTATAATCTTATAACATATAAGTTAACAATAGTAATAGCAATATAAATAGAAGTAAAAAAGTACAAAAAAGAGATAAATAATTTTAATTTTAACTAAAAAGAAACTTAATTAATATTCTTTTTTATTAAAGAAAACATAAAACAGTTATACAATTCTAGAATGTTAATTAAAAATTACTATAAGTAGTGGTAATAAACATATTTAAATAAAAAGTTATTTATTAATTTATCTTTTTAAAATAATATTATTGCAAAAAAATTATTTTAAAAATAAAAATGAATGGATTCTTAAATTATTTAGTATATAAAATTTTATAGATCAATTATATTCCTTTTAAAGAAACATAATTATTTATTCATTACTTTAATAGAAACATAATTCAAAAAACACTTGGATCAAGTGGCTTAAATTGCAAAAAATCTTTGTAAATAGTATTGTTCATGAAATCCCAAGTTGGAAAATTGATAGTTTGGCAAGCTAGTTCAATGTCCTCTTGGAAGGCTTTAATATTTTCAGAACTAGCCTCTTTGAATTGATAGTTATTGATATTGAAACATATTATATTGGGCTTGTATTCAAACCAATCCAAGATAGTTGTTACTTGTTTGTGGTTAGAACTTATGAATAGTTGCTTGTGGATTTTGTATAAAAGAATTTTGCTTGCTAAGTTGCTGATAATTTACACTTGGTCGATTCTGAAAGCACTGGTGCTAGTAAAATGTGTATAGTGTTCTTCTTTATTTACTACTTTGGCTATATCAATAAATTTGTTAAGATAGTGATAACTATGTTTTTTATATGTTGTTGTTAGGACATTGATATGTGAAGCATATACTAAATATATATTGAAGTCTTCTGTAAGGATCAAATACTTGTTAAAGTGTTTTTTGATAAAGTTTTAAGTATTTTGTCAGCTATTTTCCTTGAATCTGGATCATGGGGGAAATAGCAAAAAATGATAATAATATCTATTTTGGATTTAAATTTAAGTGTGCAGCACATTAGAACTTGTTAGTAATAAATGTTTTGAAGATATTATTTGAGATTGCTTTGGTAAAAAGAATAGCTGCTCCATTGTTAACTATAATAGTAGGAAGACTGGAAATAATGGTTATATTATTTAGAGTTATGGGCAATAGGTTTGACTTTGTTGCTTTTGTTTCAGAGCAGCATAGAATGTGTCTTTCACTTGTTATAGATCTAATCAGTTCCTAGCATTTTGCATTGTTGTTAAGTCCTTAAACATTGGGTATGAAGATTGTGATAAGATTTTTAAGGTTACCTGTTGCTATAGATAATAGCTTAGTTAATATTGTGGATGGTAAAGTAGTTGTGAATAGAAGACTAATTGGATTGAGTAGAAATAATTAATTTGAGTTGAGTGTTATTGTACTTATAATTACATAAGCTTGGAAAAAAGAGTCAGGTCTGGATCAGGTTTTCAATTATAAGGAAAGACAGTATGATGTTTTCTAATTTAAGTGTTTCTTGAGCCTCAGTTAAATTGAAAAGGTCAGATAGGATTGATAAGATTCATTTTTGTGAAATTTCTCCCAAGTAGTTATCTTTAATTTTTCTAATTGTCAGATCAAATTCTAGGTGATTTCTGTTTAAATTGTTACTAGAGATGTCTAGTTCCTCTTTGACTTGTAAGAACTTAGCTGAAAGAATAGGTTTCTTTGATTAAGTTAGGTCTTTTTTGATCCATTTGGGATCTAGTGGAAGTTTAAAAAAGAATTTGCTTCTAAGCTATTTGATAAATTCTCTAACTTTATCTTGTTTGATAATAGATAAGACATTGCTATTGTTTTCATTGTACCAGTAAACTGGTAGAAAAGGTCTCTTGGATTTGATAAAGTCTTGTAGCAACTTTTTCATTACATATATATTATTTCTCAAAATTTAAACTACTTCTTGTATCTTTTCTGGATTGTTATTAACAGGAAAATAGAAGTGAAGATACTTAGAAAGATTTGTGTAAAATGGGAGAAGAGATTGTTTGAGTGGGGAAAAATTAAAATAAGCTTGGAGAAGTTTGCTTGGAACATAATAATGGTCTTTCCTTTTGCTAACAAATTTGTATAGGTTTCTCAGATCAGCTCTATTTGTGAGAAGAAAAATACCATAAAGTTTTTTTTTGAGGTTGGTTTAATTTTCTGGGAGGTCTGCCTTTGTACAAAAAAAGATAGTAGAAGTAAGTTAAAATTATAGGATGCTCTGAGGCATTCTATTACTTCACTGGTGAATTTTGGTGAGGTAATAGAAATGGCTTTGGATATTTTAATCTTGATTAAGGCTGTGATGTCACTAAACAACTCAGGAAGATTGTATAGTTTTATTTTGATAAATTTTTTGTACTTGTTGTATAGTTCTTGGTAATTTATTTTGGTGAGTACAAAATCAAAGAAAAAGTTGAAGCCATACTTCAAAAGTTAAACAACTTGCCAGAATTTTAGTTTTGTAAGGTATGTTGATTTAAGATAGACTGTAAAAAGTGCTTTGTTAATAATTATATAGACTTTTTTCTTAATAGTTCTGGTGATATATCCAATATTGTTTACTTTGAGGTAGTTTACTTTGAACTCGTTTTCAATTTTTTCATATTCATATTGGTGTTGACCTTTGATTAGTTCGTTTTTTGTGAAGGTTCTGAAAAAGTCTCTATTTTTATAATCAATTTTTGAAAAAATAATCTTCAGTGAAGATTCAGGGAGACCTTTAGGATTGTCTCTGAATTTAATAAAGAGTTTAAGTATATTCTTTAGAGTTTAGAGACAACTAGTTATTTCTTTGCAATATGTGAGAATCTTGATTTGTTTATTTTCTAAAGTGTTGCTGCGAATATCACTATTGAATTGACTGTTGGTTGAGATTAGTAATATGGCTTTAGTTTTATCAACCCAAAAGGTGGAATTAGTTATGGATTATAAGTGTGGTTTAGCTTTTGTGAAGAGATTATCAATTTCTATTTCAATAGTGTTTTATGTATTACTCAAGTTAGTGTTATTCTCATGTGAGGATATAGGAGTGCATGCATTACTTGTTTCATATTTATATAAATTATGTACTGGATTATTGTCAATAGGTGATATAGGTTCAGGGATTGATACAAAGATTGTCACAGGAGAAAAATCAGGTTGCATACTATTATCATTAATCATTTCCTCTGTAGGTGCACGTGTGTTTAATGGGAGTAAGAGTGTCCTGGTTTTTTTTTCAAAAGTAAAAATTTATTTTCCTCAAAGGTGATGTTAAGTTTCTTCCAAGAAATGTGTAAGCTGTAATTGAGATTATGCTTTATAACCTTTTTCATGATATCTGTTCTATTCTTATTTGTTAGTTTGAAAATGTATTGAAATCCCATAAAAGAATTTAAGTCTTCCAGGGGCATTGGTTCTGGTAGAGTTATAGTAACAAGTGTGAGTATATGTAATATCCTGATTTTTTGATATTTCTTGAAGATGGCATTAATAATATTGGCATTTTCAATTTACTCTGTAGAGAATGAATTGATGTTATCCATACTTTTGAACAGTTTTCCAGTCTGGGAAGACAAATTGATTAGGCAGGAGTGGAGGCAGAAATTTTGTTTGTTTTAGTGTTTCTATAGATAATAATGGCTTGGGGGCTTTTGATGTTAGTTACAAGTATATTGAGAAGAATATTTTTATGATTAACTATTTAATTCTTAGAGAAGAATTCCTTAAGATTTTTTCTTTTTTTTTCCATGAAAAAATTTTGAGTTTCCTAATTTAGTAATTTTTTGCAATGTGATATATTTGAAAAAAAGTTTTTTTTGCTTCTAATATTTTTTTTTACAAGTTATTAAAAAATTTTTATTTTAATTTAATAATAAATTATTTTGATAATTATTTATTTCAAAAAGATAATCAATAAATTTCTTAAATATTTTTTAATAATTCTAAATAAAAATCAAATAATATATCTAATTACAAAATATAAATTTAAAAGATTTTTTTTACAATATTTTATTTATCAAATATAAATATTTTTGCTATTTTTTTATTTAATTTTTTTTAAATATTTTCAATTAAAAATAAAATCAAAATATAATAGTAATATTAACAATATTTTAATATATTAGTTTTTAATTCAATATCTTTATAATTGGATTAATAATAATCAATCAATATAAAAGCAATTCAATATAATTTATAGATAGTAATTTCTATAATATAAGAAATATATATATATATTAAATAAAATATTATATTAGATAGTTTAATAAAAAATATTTATTAATTAAAATAGATTTTAAAATTATTTAATACATATAATTTTATAGACCTATAGATTAATAATATAGTAAGATTTTTAGGTTTTCAAATATATGTTTCTAGTTTAATATTTATAAGACAAAATTATATTTAAAAAATATTTTTCATATTAGATTTAAGTAAAATTATTGAATCTATTTGTTTTAACCAAACTCTTTTAATTATAATTTTATTAATATATAATATTGTTATTTCAAAATTTACAAAATTTTATTTAATATAAAAATTAAAATTAAGTTTACTTTTTTAAATAATCAGTAAAATTATAATAAACAATTAAATTTTAATAATTTATTTCAATAATAATAAACTATTCAAATCTGTTTATAATAATAACAATGATAATATTATATAATAATAACTTAACTATTTAATTAATTAAGAATTTATATAAAAATATTGAACTTTTTATATATTTGGGTAATTATTTTTGAAGGCGGACCGAAAATTTTCTGGCATGATCTTAAAATTTATATTATATATGTATTGTTTAAAAGTTGGATCTGAAAAAATCATATCTAGCATTTTTGTTGTCTTCAAAAATAATTACCCATTTTATTTAGTCTTTAAACAATTATTATATAGGTTTATAGAAAATTATAAAACTCTCTTCTGATCATGTTTACTTTGCTAAAAATTTTCTTTTTATAATAATTTTTATCAAGAAAAAATGTTTTATACTTTATCGCAAGTGAATATTAGTTTAGGAACTCAAGAATCTTTAAGATAACTGGTGCAGTGGGATAGGACCTCTGGTTGAAATCTACTCAAGTTTGGGAGTCTTGCTTATTTTTTGGTTGCATAAGGAAAGACCCATGAAGTTCTTTTTTTTTTTGTTCTTTTGTACCTCTTCTTTAATTTATTATAACATAAAAACCATCTATATTAATACCATTATATATGCTAAGTTAAATACTTTTCAAAAAATATACTCAAACAAAGTTATTGGATTTATTGTTTATTTTAATACAACCTTTATATACAACTTTATATACAACTTTATCATAATAACACTTACTGTACTATTTCAAAATTTTCAAAACTTTTTGTTCAAAAAACTGAAATCAGTTTACCCCCTTCAGATAATTATCACTCTCCAATCATCTAATCAGATTTCATCAAAACAACTAAAAAAAAACTATATCTGTTCAAACTGGTTTTTCAGTATAACAACAACAACAATAATAACAATAATAACTATAATAACAAGTAATGTCACATGTACTCTTTTATCTATGGTAATTAAAAAGTCAGAGAAATAGAATTATGTGCCTGTCCAGAGGCTTTCTTGAGGAAATAATTGAGTTTTTACTTATAGATTCTATAGTCCGTTTAATTTAGTTTTAGTTTTAGTTACAGTTATTATTTTCTTTTTATTTATTTTATATTCAAAAAATCAAAAGATTTTGCAAAATTTTATCAAGTAGATAGACATAACCACTACTCTGCTATTTGATATTTTAGTATTGCTTTTAAAATTTTTTACAATATTAGTTAAATAGTGATCAAATAGGCAAACTAGCATTTAACTTGTTATATGCAATATGCACCCAAGAGATGTTGTTTCTTTCTCAATATATACTTTCAATATATGATATTGAATAAAGAGATGGTGTTTACCTACTGGGTAAAACTCTTCTCAAAAAAATTATATAGATTTACAGATTCAAATAACAATATCAAAATTTAATAATTAAAACAATAATAACAAAAAATTAATTTTATAATTTTATTAATTTAAACAATATGATCAAAATTCATCTAACAAAAATCTTATTATTTTTATTTTTAACATTAACTTAATTGTTTATAAATAAGCATAAGTTATTTATGAATTTCTTTTAATATAATATTATTTATTATCAAAGATTTATATATAATAATATAGTATTAACTTAAATATAATAATAATAAATATATTATTTAAATAAAACAAAATTTTACAGTTCAATTGTATATTTTTTAAGACATAATTATTTGTTATTTTAATAAAACATAATTCAAAAGATATTTGAATTAAACAATTTAAATTCCAAAGATCTTTTTTTTTTTTTTTTTTGAAATGAGCAAATGGCTATCATGCTTTATTATATTTATTATACTTTCACTTACTTACATGGTAAGGTACAATAATTAATAGCACGACGTACGCCTCTCTTTGCTAGAAAGAGTTTAACGCAAGGCTTCCATATGGGGCCAGACCCCTGTGCTCTTTTAGCACCACCCAAGGAATATAGACAAAAAGAAATTCAAAAATCTATATCGAATTATGAATGGTGTCCAGCTACCTGAAATTAAATGAATATCTAATCACATGAAGGTGCTGCAGCCAATCTATACAGGTTGGCCTCCAAGTCATGATTAGGATTGGCACGCCTGCTTTCCAAATATGGCTTGATGTATGGCAAGCGGAATTCCAAAGATCTTTATAAGTAGTATTTTTTCAATATTCATATAAATACAAATAATCATGAATTTATTAAACAGATAACTAATTTGAAAAAAAATTTATTAAAAACATATATACTGTATATATAACATATTGGGATTTATTAAATATTACATAACTGATGTTAAATTATTTAATACTACTTACTGTATTTATATAATTCTTTATATTGATATCTATAGTATAATAAGTTTATAAATATTTTTTAACTCAATTTAATAATATTGAACATATAGTATACACTGTATATACTGTATTTATTTATATACAGTATTTACAAAATTTAAGGATTTTCAAATTCATTCACACATATATGTATTATTTAAATTTATACAAACATCTTTATATTGTATTGAAACTGTTATCAATTTATTTATTTATTTTTTGTTATCTCTCATCAAACTTTACATTATTATTTTCAAATATGCTTTTTTATTGTTTATCTTGTTTTGGAATTGTAATTTGTGAATTGAATTTTAATATTATATTGGTTTTTTCAGAAAAAAAAAAGGTTTTATGATGTAAATATTTGACAATCATTGAATACCATTATCAATGTTCCAATAATCTATAAAAAAAGGTATAATAATTACTATTTGTGATATTTACTGCATTATACCGGCCGGCAGTTTTCAAGATATTATACAAAAATCTTGAAAAATTAACTCGAAAAATCGGTTATTCACATAATTTGCAATACATTTTTACCAGTTTCAACTAAAATAACAAGAATAATATGTGATTTCTTTTGAAGGTGAGATGGATTCAAGTCTTCAATAAATATAAATTCCAAAAATAGATTGAAAGAGTGGACAGAACTACTACATGTGTCATCAAGAAGGATCTATATGCAATGCAAGTAATGAATTAAAATTGATAGATGCTGTATATATTGTTAATAGTATAGATCTTGCATCTTGTTATTTTATAAATAGTACGGTAACTGCATGATAACAACCATTATTCAATAAGATACTTATGACAAGTATTGTGTTATGAGTATTGTCAAAAGCTTATCTACAAATTCCACATATCACATGAGACGAAAACAAAAGATCATAGGTCAAACTTCGACAAGATTCACTTATTCATGTTGAAGGATGATTATTTTTGTCGTGATTGAATTGCAATACGTAAAATTAACAAATTAACAAGTTATACAGTATATACGTTATGTGCAAAGTTATAGATGCATTCGTACGGACATCATAATTCCATGGAAATATGTTTAATCAATTAATATATTATAATTTTCTTCTATAATCATAGTTATTATATACACTATTTCTAGAAGTTTTCATTATTTAAGTGATATATCTTCAATAATATTAATTTTATGATGATTATATTCTAATATGATTTAACTTAACGAGTACCTTTCTGCCCTTGTGCTTTTAAAAAATACTATGTATCAACGGGCAAGTTTTTGATAAGTGTGTTTCACCTCAAAGTAAAAGGTCACCCGATTCTGAAACATTTTTTTTTTTTGAAAAAAATTTTTTTAGGGGATGATTTTAAATAGAAAACAGGTTACGTCAAAGATTAAGAAAATATTGGAATTATTATTTGATTATATACACAGAATAAGGTCGATTTCTTTTTAAAAAAAGAAATAATGTAAATGTTAGAGACGTATATGCTGGCTTTGTCAATTCTTGAAGAAACTTATTTTATTTGAACATACAAGACCATCACATAATAGTCTCAGTACTTTACCAATGCGCAAAGTTTTAGTATTAAACCTTTTTTTTTTTTTTTTAGACAGCAATAAAGCATATAATATTTTTAGAAACAGGGGATTCTGATGGTAGCGAAAGCCGAAAGAAATTTTAAAGGTATGAAGCTTAAATAATCATAGCAAACGGTTTATGATTATTTTCCAAAGGCATATTTACAAGGAATATTGAGTAATAAATGGCAAAATTTTGCACCCCAGTTTTGTTTTTTAATAACCCTGACTCTCATCAGCATTTGCATATTCTATAGCCCTGAATTTGTTTTTACATTTGTCAAGACCGTATGCATATTTCAAGGAACCGTTGGTAAGTGGTTTTGTTGATAATGGATCCACATCGCCTTGTGAGGGATTCCTGTTAGAAGATTCATCAGAAATAATTACACTCTCATTGACACCATCTTGCATTTCACCGTGTCTTTCTTCCAGATATTTTTCCACATCTTCAAGGTTCTTGCCTTTGAATTTCAATAAGAGGTTAACTAAATCTTTATTCCTCGTGGCATTTTCTTCAGCCATCTTTGATTGTTTTTGAAAAAGTTCGCATTGCATGCGCAAGGAGTTATTCTCCGCAGTCAACATTTTAACCTGTTCATCCAGGGTTTCGGTTCTTCTGGTGGATTTTCCAGGAAAGTCGGTTCGAAGTTGGAAACGGAGAGCTGCGGATTCTTCTTGCAACACCTTTAGCTGAACTTTCATCGACCTAATGGTTGATTTACTTTCTTCTACTTCTTTTTTCATATTGACATTCTCCGCTTCTTTGGCTTCCATATCGATTTTTGTTTTTGAGATCGTACGTAAGGCCTCCGTCAACTTCTCCTGAGTATTCGTGAGTTCCTGAGATACTTCACTATCTGAAGCTTCATACTGACTTTTAAGCCGTCTTGCCTGCGCTTGCGATTCTAACAATTGCGTTCTGGTGCTGGAAAGTTCGGCACTAAGTTCATTTACCAACCCTAGATATCTATCCCTCTCTTGTTGAAGTCCGGAAATAGTTTCTTCGTGACTTTTCGATTTAAATTGCAAATCGAGAATTTTTTGCTTCAAGTTTTCCGTAGTTCCATTCTGATACAATGGAAAAAAATAATGAGTTCGCATAAAAGGAAACATAATGAAAGTGATTAAAACAATAATATTAAAGAAATGAGGTTTGCATCAAGAGTACCTCTTCAAACGGAGAAATCCAATATTTGTTCGACGTACTCCCAGGTAATTGACCAGAGATCTTTTCAATTGCAGGTCTTAATGAATCCTTTCTTCCGTCAGCCATATCGTCCGACGGATCGTGTTTTACATTTCTTTCCAAATTATCCCGGAGAGCCTTTGACGCGGGTTTTAATGACTCACGTTTAGTAATCTTTTCCAAATCATCGTTAGATGTTCTTTTTATCTTTTTAGATTTCGATGTGCTCCCTTCTTCGATTTGCGCCGGTTCTTTCTCCTGCTATAAAAGGGTGTGAAACGGGTTTGCATTTCATGATTATAATGTAAACATTGTAAGATGGATATAATACCTTTCTTCGTTTGGGAGCTCCTGTATCGTCTAAAACTTCAGAGTGTCTCTTTTCCGAAACGCGCGATGATACAAGTGATGGGACGACCTTACCCCAAGCCTTCTCGATCGCAGTTTCCATGCCAAAGGTTAAATCCTCATGCATGCCACTCTCGATCCAACTAACAACCTTATCGCAGACACCGTTGACATCAAATTTAGATGTCTCGCAGCCTGGAATCAGGGTTTGATTCTTTTTTATCACTCCAAAAAGCATCATCTTTTTGATATCTGAAAGATTCAACTCAGAGATAACCTTTTTCTCATAAAACAATTGATAGCTAAGGGCATGCTCAAGTGTATTCTTGGTCACAAGTCTAATTACCGGAATGTTCACGTTGGACTTTGAATTCCACAATTGATTCGATGGATTAAAACTTGTGTCATATGCAATCACGAGATCTAGTGAAGACTTTGAAAAGAACGAAATAGATTAATGAGAAGTCACCCCCATCATGAAATAATGTATCTCTCGATTATACGTGTGCTTGATATAAAGTATCAACATTTGGTCAAAACAAGAATTCGTGCACACATGCTGCCAATATTATCGTGACCGGATAGTTCGGCATATAGAAATACAGGAGTAACAAACACTTACCAAGTAACTGTTGATATGTGCGCTGGTTGAAAACAATATACATGTCATGCGCTCATAATTGTGGTTGAGATCGGAAGCTCTGCTGACATTCTTCGACTTTGAGTCATGAGCTTCCAGATAATTATGACCCAGTAATTCCAGGAAATCCTTGAAGATGTCCTAAAGACACAAATAACGATTAAAGATATTCGCATGACATTAATAAGAGGGTAGAATGACAATAAGAGGCATACAATCATTTTTCCTTGAGGAAGAGCAATTCCAATCTTTATGTTTTTGTGCGAGAGTTTCATCAATAGTCTTCTCAACATCAAAAGCTTTCCGGTCATGCTCACATCCGACAACCATTTCTTAAATAATCTTCTATTATCATTTAAAGTTTGCGTGAACAATGAAATATGATCAACTAACATGAGCAGTTGATCTCTTGCAGTAAGAATCAGGGAATCCGAAGATAACGGTAACGACTCGTCGGCTTCAGCAAAAGCTCTAAATAGTTGAGGCTTATTGAATATTGCACGATATATCTTTTGTTGCAACAGGGACAATGGTATTGGAATCATGATTGTCCTTAGATGTTGGGAAAATCGAGATTTTTTTGACAATTGTGATAAATTAGAATCATCCGACAATTTCTTAGATGTGGAATCTTCCATTGATATGCCACCATAGGATTGTGATCTGAGCCTGGATGATGAACCATTATTCAAAGGAAAACTCCTGGGTGTCACATCTTCAATAACCATGGGAAGATTGAAACTACCACCAAGAAGCAATTCCGGGGGACCAACGACCATGGGAATTCTTGCGTTACCACCGGTCATTGTGGGAGAATTTAATGAACGAAGATCATCTTTACTACTTCCTGACAACCCCTTTTTGGATTCTGTGTTCATGGTTGAGGTTGTAGATGAAGGTTTTGAAGTTGAATCCATAGGGGATCTTAATTTCCTTTTTGCGGACCTTTTTTGCTGTTCCCATGAGGCTATAAGCGGCGGTGTACAATAACTTGATGGTTCCTGAGACAACGCAAGTTTATTGTGCAAATAACATCAACAAAAGAGGGCACATTGAGAGAGAACAATGATCAAGAAAGAGGCTTCTTACCCAAGTTGGACTCCAAGGTTTCCCATTTTCATCCATACCCTTCCATTTGATGTAGTAATACCAATCATCACCAATCAACTTTTCATCTATAATCCTGTCAGCTTCATAGTAAACCTTTCCGTTTGAATTTTGCGGCATGACTATTATTGAAACAATATCACTTTCTTATGAAAGTACGAAAGACTGGCAAGAGTAAAGCACGAATAATAAAATACGATTAATAAAACACACCAAGAAAATCCAAAGAAAAAAGAGCCTTAACGCGGCAAGCTTTGCAAACATAACTTTCGAGGGTTTCATGATAATAAATCAAACCCTTTCTCCTCCAAAATACTCTAATTTTTTTTTTTACAAAACAAAACTTACCGAATAAAAGGTGAACTTTCTTTGAAAAGTGGGTTTCATTCACCAAAAGAAAGAAAAAAAAGAAACAAAAAATTTTAAACGATAGACCAGAGTGGGCGAGTGTGCAAAAAAAAAGAAATCATCTAGATTTCGGATGTGTAAAAATGTACATACCAGTAAACACTAAATCTTTTTTTTCTTAAGACAGGAAAAAAAAAAGTCGATATGCACCGGATTGGGAAAAATCAATGATAAATACAGTGGCACATTTCATGTCATGGTTGAATAGGAACTATTTAATGGTAGTACTCACCAATTTTCTTAAAGTTTTTCTAGACTTTCTTGTGAAACAGTTTTTATGCAACAGCAGCTCTTAAAAGAAGCACAAGCGAAAAAAAAATAGAGAGAGAGGAAGAAAACAATAAAATGAGGATTGTTCAGTTTGAAAAAAATGGAGAACAACCTTATGTACCCTTGGTCATCACTACATTTTTACATTTATGGAAAATTTTTGATGATCTAAAAACACATGTGATCTCAAAATTACGCACTCCGATTTACGCGACAATCCTTCACGTACACACGTATACACACGTGTTTATAGAAAACACGGTAAATATATGAGATAATTCTAGCATTTTCGGTTTAAATATTATGAAATACATCACAAAAATTGAATGTAAACACGTCTTTTGTTTTAATAATTACTTTTGAACAGGAGGTTAACTTCAAGAATCAGTCAGCACATACACATCACCTGTTCATTCTTTCCAAAAAAAAAAACAAAACAAAAACCCCCAAATCCGAAATTCATACGGTGGTCTTCTGACCCTGCGTTCATGCACTTGTGCTCACTAAAACGCGCACTTATATTCACTAAAACGCGCACTTATGTTCACTAAAATGCGCACACGATCGATCAATCATTTCAACGTTGTAAGAAAGTGAAAAATGGAGTGTTTCATTTCCTTAATTCTACTATTACACATCATTTTACATTGCCCACTTTATCCATCTATTTATAATGACATGTGATGCTGTAACAATAATTTGTTTGGAAAAGGAAATTCGGGTGCATGCACCAAAACTAAAAAGGTTCCAAAGTTTCAGCATACTAAAATTACTAAATTGATACTGTATACCGGGTGTTATTATATGCTTGTTAAAGTTAATACAAAAAAAGTTCCGAAGTCTAACTCCGGAAATAAGTAAATACAATAATGCAATATATTTTGAGGGTTGGTTTAGGAATAATAACTTTTCGCGTGTGTTAGGGATCAACCGCCGAGGGGCCCAGCCAGTGGGTCAAAAGGAGGAAGTGTTGGTTGGTAGGGAGCTGAATTGTTAGACGTGCAGTATCCTAAATGATGAAAGATTGTTAATAATTTTTTTCATGTGAAATTCTTTCAAGATTTACATAGAGCAAAGTTACGGCGTACCAAGTGTTTGCATAATTAATCTCAGCTTCGGTCCGATGGCACCAAAACAAAGGTTCCCAGACCTTTTTTCCTGATCTTCCAAAGTTTGATTGGTTTTGTACCTAAATACCATCAGGAAATCACTCGAATTCGCATAGTGTTTTTCGGATAGATGTTCTAAGTTGGATCCGAGAGCATAAGGGTTTATGCTAGTCTCCATTATAGCACAGTCACTCACGTTCGAAACGCCCTGCGGTAAAAAACCAAGGTCGTCAGCGATTATGGCTTTCTTGAGCATTTCCTTGGCTATCTCGTATTGAGGCGATGCGCGGAATTGTGATATGAAGTCTGTAACATTTGCGAATTTGGCTCCAGGTCCACCGGCAAATTTGTTTAACTGCTTATTGAAGTCTGAGACGCGTTGACCAGAAGGTAGTGTGATTAAATATTTGTCAAAACCGTGCTCGTGGAATCCGTCGAAAATTACTAGTCCACTTCCTTTGGGGTCAAGTGAAATTATTGGATATGGTGTGAGGGCTTCAGAGGCGTTGGAAGGGTTCAGCCAATCACTCCAGTAACTATCGGAAGAGGGGGAAAGTAGCATGAGCAAAAGAATTTACGACGTGAAAATCGCATTTGAACATCAAAAGGATGTGAAAGTTACCTTTGAAAACCTAATCCGTGAAATAATTCATGCAAACATACGGTCAAAAAATCAAATTCTTTCTCTCCGATTTGCCTTTGGTCTTGGCGAAACCACCATTTTACTTGAGTATTAAACGTGGCCGTGATGTCGATAGACGTAAACTCTGGATGGGTCTGCATTTGATATTGTTTCACGAGGGCCTGAGGGTAGAATCTGGTGACACCGTCGTCGTCTTGCATCAGCATACTTCTCACCGGTCTGGCAAAACCTTTTTGAAATTGATTGATGGTTAGGACCATTTTTCGGACATGAAATAACAGACAAAAATGCATACCCAAATCAATGAATCTTTCATCAGAGCAATCACTCAGACCGTTACAAAAATCCAAGCAAGAGACATTCAACTTTATCGGAGTTTTCAGACAAAAGACTTGTGAGATCATCTGTCCGGCGGTCTCAAACGATTTCTTCATGTTGTCACACAAAGCCGTGTTGTTACCGGTACAATGGAACTCTGCGATTTCGAACATGTTCGTTGTCGTGGTATCATTGACATAATTGTCTCTTTTGGCAACACTTCGTTCGGTCACAAGTTTACAGTCTACGCGAGTAAAATCATAAGGTTTAAAGGGGTTAGGTTGATCTATACATTTTTGTGCCGGGACCGGTGACAAGATTGCAGAGAGTGCAAGGAAAACGATTATTGTTGGTAGTTGGGTCGATATCATTGACCTCATATTTTCCTGAATGGATGAATGCTTGGAGAATGAAAAAAAAAAATAAATGACACCTTAGAAATAAAGAATATTTATGTATGTATGTATGTATGTACTTTTGAAGGCATTTAAAAAAAAAATGGAGAAACAATTGAACAATCGAAGGTATATTATCGAATTATTGTTATTTCCTAATGAAAATAATTTCCAAATTAAAGGGGCCGAGACGAATCAAAACGATTTGCTAATAAGGATATATATATATGTATATATTTATACTGTATATATATATTTTTCAATTTCTAAATTAAAGGGGCCGAAAAAAAAAAAAAAAATCAATATGATCATTAATAGGAAATTTGGATTTTTTTTTTCTTTTTTTTTCTGTCGTAAGTGACTTTTATGAACGGTTGCGTTTATATGGTGAAAATAAAAAAAACGTATTTTTCGTCAAATTTCCATCTACGGTATTTGGTGGATCCCCACACAAATCATTGTGTGACTAACTTTTCGGGCGTGATATTTTTAGAAAATCAACGTCAACCCGTTCGATTATACAAATCAATTGACCTAAATGTTTTTAGAACAACCGCGGTAGCCTCGTATAGTAAATGAAGGATTCGAGCAAATATTACCGCAGGTGAACTTTCCTACATTTAGCGAAGATTTTCGGATTTTCGCAGATGGCAATACTTGTGTATTTCCATCGATCGAAGTGTGTAATAATTGACGCATAGATTGTCTCTTCCTAATATTCTTTTACGCAAGTGGCTTCTGGTCAACTTGCGTCACATTAATTACGTAATGAAGCAAGCAATTAATAATGGCTATGGCTTTATCTATTGCTGTAATGATTTCAAAGAAAAAAAAAAAAATAGAATAAAATAAAATACACCAAGAAAATTTTGGACGATCAAAGAAGATAACTAATTTAAATTCCTGCATTAAATCAAATTAATTTATTATCCTGAAATAGAACGGATGTTGACGTTTGGCACCCTACCAGAATATACAGTACATTCTACCTACAGTAAAAAAAGCCTCGACGAAAACTGCTCTCCTGATCTGCCGAATGCAGGGTTGTACTCGCTTCACGCTGGTGACTCCACATCAGGGGCTTGAGAGGTGGGATCAAAGAAATGGGATTGTTGATTATCAATGTATACTCATAGCAAGATTTGAATTAGCCCATTAGCTTGTCCAGTTCTTGTTCGGCACACGTACGCAAATTGGATGAAATTGCATATATGTGATTTGTGATATAGTCAAGTGCGCTAAACGACTTCAAAATACAAGTTTCTCGTTATATTTTACATCATTCACAACTCATATTTCTATTTGCTATTAAGGTTCTAGGTTCAATTTTCAATCCGAGTAGTTTCAAAGTTTTACCGTTTATTCAGTTACTCTTGTTTAATTAATTATGTCTTTATTCGAACTTATTTACGATATTTTTCAATGGGGGACGTGCCTACAACTTATACACGAAACAGGTGCATGCATGAATGAAATTATGCTGTTATGGGATGATTTTGTCCCGACAAATGAAACTCGTGACTCTTTCAACTGCAGCACCATCTAAATGAATTTCTTCTTATTTTAATTTTAAAAGATGTTATGCAGTCGAGTTGAGAAAGAAGGGGGTCGCAAGGGCATATATTAAAGAAATTTAATGTGACATTCAAAACCATTAATGATTTTATTTCACATGTAATGTAAAAGAGATTCTTATTACAATTTAATTTAATCACCAGTCAAGGTAGATAGATCGCCTTTTGTGAATTATGTGCTATTTTTATTTTTTGGTTCTTGAAAGAAAGAAATGTGCATCCATCCTATGACACCTGGCTAATCAAACTTTATCCCAACTTTATTCATAACCTTCCTCGCGATATCTTTATAACATTCTGCATTGTAACTGTCGGATCTGGCCACAACAATTGGTGTACCCAAATCTGATAATTCACATATGCTTGCATCTAATGGGATGTCGCCGAGATAATCTGTATCCATTTCTTTAGACGTTTCTATTACCCCGTCATTACCAAATATATGTGTTTTGTGCTGACAATTTGGACACACGAAAAGCGACATATTTTGTACCATTCCTAAGATCTGATTTAAAAATAAAAAAAAATCTTGATTATTACATGGAGTATCAAGGTAAGAAGGATGAAAATTATCGGCCGACAATTGTAGCTCCTACTTACCGGAACATCAACCTTCTTGAACATGTTAACACCCTTCCTAGCATCAATGAGTGCAATGTCCTGGGGAGTTGATACTATCACCACACCTGAAATATTCCATAAACAATTAAACCACTGAAAACGTCATCAATCGACTAATACTCTTTCCCCTCCCCCCTCTTTTTTTTTTTGACTTTGCATACCATCTAGTATGACTTGTTGACTGATGGTTAATTGGGTATCTCCTGTTCCCGGGGGCATATCAATTACCAGCAAATCAAGTTCTCCCCAGTATACCTGATGTAATAGTTGCTGCAGTGCTTTCATCACCTATTTAAATAATAATAATATAGATAGGATAAAATAAATGAATGAATGAATGAATGTTATATGATATAAATCAAATAAATATAAAATATATAACAGCAATGAAATTAAAGAGCTAGCATCAGAAATGGATATGAGTTGTTAGAAAAGTACCATGAGTCCCCTCCACACCACGGGTGCATCATCTCCAATCATGAATCCTATTGACATCGCCTTCACTCCGAAATTTACCAAAGGCATTAGATTGTTATCTATTAAGAACGCATCATGAAATGATTTTTGATTTCATTGTTGTGGAGATTATCTAACTGCCGGTGAAAAATGTCTTCGCATCGCACCTTTTTCATGTACCTGTGGTTCACCTTTTAGATTCATCAGACGAGGTATCGATGGCCCAAAGATATCTGCATCCAAAATGCCCACGTGCTTTCGAAATGATGCTACTGCTAATGCAAGGTTAACTTGAATAAGACAATAAGGATTAAATTTGGGATAAATTTTTAGATGTCTAGATTGATTGCCGTGAGAAAAAATACCGGCCAATGTGGATTTCCCAACCCCACCCTTTCCAGAAGCAACAGCGATCACATGTTTGACGCCAACAATCCCTCGCTTTGTAGGCAATCCACGTCGCATATTGGATTCCACTCTCGTTCTATCCGTTGGCGATGTTCCTTTTTTTATCCCATCAGGCTTTTTCGGTGTTTGTAGAATTCCCTTTATGTAACAAAGTTAGCAACAGAATAACGATTATCCATATCGGGTGAGTACTCACCAAGGGATTTTCGTGGCACGTGAAACCACTTATGCTAAAACTTCTTTTTTTCATGAATCGCAGACAATGAATGTTACGATGAGCACCGAAATTCTTTAGACATTGGGAACGAAAAAAGAACGTTGAAGAATTCATGGTTCTCGTTCACTCTTAAAAAATGAATGATTATCGATTTATATGTGATAATCTGAAATTTTCCAGCCAATGAAATTATCGTCATTTCTCGCGTCTCGTGTGAAGCAACAGATTCAATTATGAAAGATTGCGAATACTGTACAGGAAAGTGGTAGCTCAAATCTCCCATTTAATGTGCTCTATTCGCTTCCTCTCCGAGGAGATTAAACTTTACAAAAACAATAAACGAGATTTGTCATTACAAATTATGTACTCAAAATTTCCGGTATTATATAAATATTCTTTAATATAGACCACGTATCCAAAGTATAATTTGATTTCTAATATAATCTAATTACGTGGGAAATTAGTCATTGGAAGGTGAAATCCTGACAATAAAATAAATAGCTACATTTAATTATTAGTTGTAGTTCTCTTGTATTATCGGCGAATTGATCTTTCTTTGGTGACGTGTATCATCATTTAAACATTCTATTTACAATAGCACTTCAGGTTATACTCCCACCTTGATATTTTGGGCTTATTCTTGGGCCAATGCATAGCTAAAACGTACCCATTTTACATCCTGCAGGATGGTTAGAAAAGATAAAGGAAAGGAAAAAGAGGAGACTTCCATAGACGGTATTCGAACCCGTGAAATCATCCCTTTTATCCTTCCGACAACTGCCGAAGCCGGCGGTCGCTGGGTTTCCATCGCCGAGGCTGTCTCCATCAATTTAAGTCGTCCAAAAAAAAATTTACCTTATTACATGCTACCGGTGCTGGGCGCGTTGCCCTCGGTTCATCACGTCTATGCCGAATGGTATTATGGGTTGGACGGAAATCCTCCGATCGACTTGCTGCTCAAAACCTTCGGTCATCAATGGAAGGATGATAACAAAGCAAGATTGACGCGTCGAAACTTCCTAATTGAAGAAATCAAGATGAGAGAATCCGATGGATTTACTACGGCGGAGGTCTTGGTACTTTTGGATATGTTGAAGGGGACGGATAAATTAAATAGGTTGGTGGATGTTAAGCTGTTGAATCACGCAAGATGATGTTTCGCGAAAACTACTACCCTTCTAGACGAAAACACATAATACCAAGTAAATGACTCTCGCTCAGCGTCGTAAAAGTGTCAAACCAGCATGTTGACGAAAAAAAACGGATGTGGTTCAATCAATTTTACTTTTTAATTTTGTATCTAAATTGCTGTATTTTGACCATGCACGATAAGATTTTGCTTATATTTCGACCATAATTCATCATGAACATAAATGTCGCGACGTTCGAAGTTCGTCCAACATTTTCTTAAGCAAGCATGTGGCTTACTAAATACGTAATCGTTCAAGATTTTCCAAATAAGGATTGATTTACGTGTAGATTACGTGATCTCAAAATTCAAATGGGTAAATCATTTCCTTTGCATACAACAACGATATTGCTCGTACTATTGCGTCACAGTATAAGAAAAATTTTTGCATACTTGCACCAGATCAAACTTCGATATTACAAGGGAGGTCGATATTCACACCAGTGAATTGACTTTGCCTGCTTTCGGCCATCGAACCAATTTCATACCTGCACTTGATAAATCGTCATCAAAGATCATTGATAGCTCTCGACAAGCACCTCCTGACTTTCTCCGACCTGAGAAGCGTTCGACATGACACCGCTATTTCCTCCGGAAATTTATCGAAACGTTTTTAAATTGCTCGATACGAATTCGCTACATTCCTGTCTTCACGTATCTCGTCTTTGGTGCACTCACGTAATACCCTTGCTATGGCAAAACCCGCTACAGATCGTATTCAACAAAGAAGGTCCACATGTGGAAAATGTGTCATCAATCGTTGAAACCTATTTATCTTGTCTATCATCCGATTCTAGAGTTAAATTGGTCGAGGGTGGGATCGTACCGCCAATGCGCGCACCTACCTTTAAATATCATAAATATTTGAATTCTTTGAATTATTGGTTGTTTCATGATGCCATCTCAACCATGTTTCTAAAGGAATCGCCCATTCAAAAGCGAACGAAAAAAAAACTGATGGGATTGATCCTAGAGGAATTGCTTAAATTGTTTTTCAACCATTCAGAGAACATTAGGAATCTCGAGTATGGTACCCCCGAAGTGTTTGACTACCGCAATCTGGAACAAAGCTTAGATCCGGTCTTCATACTTCCAAACGAACTATCCGATTGTGACATCTTTCGTCTTTCGAAATTGAAAAGCTTTAGTTGTCGAGGTATGTGAGATCATGACTTACCTAGTTGATGCTTTACTCCACGCAATTAGAAAATCGAAACTCACTCTTGTCATCATTCCATCAAAAGCGGACACTCCTCCTGAGCTGATTTACACGATCAGCAGAGTATCCAAGGGACTACAAAAGATAGACATTCAACAGGAATCAAATGATGAGGCCCTGAGCGCATTGATAGATTCTCAAACCAATCTACAGCACTTTGAAATGACCACATGCAGTGAAGCTAAAAAGGTTCTATCGGCACTCAAGAAAAAGTCTAAAACTCTGAGGAAGGTGTCGATCACCGGAGGATGTGCGATTTCTTTTGATTTCTTTCTTCAATGCCCGAACCTTGAGGAATTATCTTTATTGTTTCCCGTAAGACTTCCCGGTAGCGAAAGAAAATGGATTTCGCTTGATGAGGCCGATGCTATTTGGAACTGCACAGAATTGCCAAGTTTATTAGAATACCACATTCAATTTCTGGCCGTCTTGCACGGCCAGGCCTTACAATATCAAAATATTTATTCATCTCAAGTAGAATCAAGTTTATCCTCAGAGAAGGATTACATCTCACCACAAAATGACGAAGGTTCCGCCACCATCGACACAGCGAGACTGATGAGGCTCGAGATCCGTCGAAGCAATCAACGAATCAAAAAAATAATCGACTTGATCAAGATCTCCAGTGGTACACTTAAAACGCTCACCTTGGATCTGACGAATTCAAAAGATCCCGAGAAATATCCACATCTCATATCAACGATTATTCAACTTTGCTCAAATCTTGTAAGCATTCATCTTTACATTCCTAATCAATCGCTATCAATTCTTCCAAGCCTATTTATAAAATGCTCAAAACTAGAGGAGATACTTTTGACAGGTGATCCGGATCAACAAGACATTAGTAATGTCCTTTACAGGCTGGGACCTGTTGTCCCTCGCAGATTACAATTTTTAGCTTTGGGAGTGCAAACTTGGACATACAATATGGCATCTATTAATAATTTTTTTC
The DNA here is from genome assembly GCA_910591835.1 of Acaulospora morrowiae. NCBI lineage: Eukaryota > Fungi > Glomeromycota > Glomeromycetes > Diversisporales > Acaulosporaceae > Acaulospora > Acaulospora morrowiae. The sequence continues at coordinate 23,488 of CAJVPV010000224.1, forward strand.
ATCATTGTAAAGATAGAATAGACAATTTACCCTTTAATTTTGCATTAGATATTAATTCAAAATCTGATTTCTTTAAACTGTGCGAGAAATATCGAAAGAAAGGGGTTCTAAACCTTTTAGTCTCCAATTTTTAGAATATTTTAATGTCTGACTCCTCTAGTCATCTCTTTAGTCACATTCGCTAATGATGTATGTGCTGTACGGGGTTGATTCGGTGTCCATTGATTTGGGATGTAGGATTATGTTAGATTATTTAGACGATGATGGTAACTGGTTTCTGTACTTATGGGCTTGTGATACCTTTGATGACAGAGATTACGGAATTAATCCTTAGTCAATAAATTAATGTACTGCCATGTCAGGTATTTTAGCTCTTGTCTCATCACACGATAAAAGACTTAAATATAAACACGACCTTCTTTATTCCCACAACCGGTGGCACATATTACGCAAGTAAATTGTTTTTTCTGACAGAATTTATTGTTCATAAAAATCAGTTAACCTTTTTGACCCATCCACATGAATGACCCTCGAGATTTCATAATGATTAATTTCGAATGGCTTACACTCAAAGGATAATTCTAACTATGCTTTTGTAGAAAAAAATGACCGTAACATGTTGTTAATTGATCTCACACTCTCGTAAACTTCTTACTATTTAGGCATGGCAAGATTACCTATGATCAACGAAGCTTTTCTGACTTGATCATTGAATGCGCGTCATAAATCTATCAATGGCAATATTGCGCCTCCACTATGACGAGATAGTGTTATTTAAGTATGAGAGATATTTTTTAAAGTCATTATTAATTTCCTCGGGATTATGATTAATTCAAGAGTTGTGCCCATTTAAGATTACATATTCGCGAACGCGGCACACATTCGTAAACAAAAATAGTCAACAATGCATGGTTACACTAGACAAATAGGAAACATCGTGGGAAATCCGTAACTGATGCAAGATTTATTATATTACATATTATTGTTTACAGTAATGGTATTATTTGGCTGATTCTTTTTGAAAACGACAAAAATGTTATATACGATATTTTGATCCCTATTTTTTGAACAATACATATACAATATAAATTCTAGGAGTACAATTATAAAGTCAGAAAAATCTCTGTCTGCCTTCAAAAATAATTACCCATTTATGAAAAGTTGATGACATTTATAATCAATATTCTAATAAATTGACTTTTTTAATTTTAATTTTTCCCTAAACCTACAATTAGGCATATTTATTAAATAATATTATAAGCTATAAATATGGATAATTATTTTCGAAGGTGGACCGGAAATTTTCTGGTGTGATCCTACAATTTGTATTATATATGTATTGTTAAAAGTTGGGTCCGAAAAAATCATATCTAGCATTTTTGTCACCTTCAAAAATAATTACCCATATATGTATAAACATGCTTGATTCAACTTGTCTATTTACAGTACAAGGTCTTTAAATATGATTTATGAAAATGAAATTTTGCTTACTTATTGGATAGGATTAAAATTTAAATCCTTTAATAAGATTAAAACTTGTATCTTACTTTTGTAGTCATATCATAAATTCAAATTGTATTGATTTTTTTATAGAGATTATAAAAAATAAAAATAATAATAATAAATAAAAATATAAAAAAAATTTTTTTTAAAAAAAAAAAAACTCTTTCCCACAACTTTCCAATCTGTAAAAAATTTCCTTTTTTGGTAATAACATGAACGGTAGACAGTAAACAGCGAGCGAGAACCTCTTTCTGGGAGAGAAGTTCATCTTAGCTTTCTGCAGGGTGCAAGGGGTCGATTAACTCTCCCTAGAGGGGTGGATGCTTTGGGAGTGGCAAAAACCTCTTCAATTAAACCCTTTGCTTTACTGAGTGAAACCTATGTAAGCAACCTCCAAATAAAGAAAAATCTTTTTACTGTATCATATACATTATTACCAACCACATCACAAAAAACACATAAAATCAAACACAATCTTCTCCTCAAGAGGCAGCATTTTATTTTTTCAGAGTTTTTGTTTTCTGCTGATGA
>CAJVPV010000225.1:0-25514 GCA_910591835.1 Acaulospora morrowiae
TTGAAAACCCTCTTAAAGCATGGCTGACACCAGTATGCCTTCAAGAAAATGACCATGAAGTCCTTAAAGTAATCTCAGTCTCCTTCGAAGTACATAAAAAAAAACTTGGAAATCACTACACTGAAGTCAAAACCAATATTTTAAATCCTATGTCTCTAGAAGCAATGAACTCATTTTTTGAATACCGACATACCTTTTGCCTAACTGACAGTGACAAAGAAAGAATCATAAAAGCACTAATCAAACAGAAACTCACTTACAAGCTTTATATCTCTTGGAACAAAATTGATATTAACATCGACAAAGCAGTCAAAACCTTCTCTTTGGAGCAAAAAACTGAAATGCCAATACCCCCTTCAAACACTTTTGCCCTAATTGGGAAAAGGATCAATGACAATAGCATGCAGCTTGATTGTGAAGATGAAACATCTCATGCAAGTACCCTTGAACACAATGCCAATCAGTTTAGCCCTTATGCAACATCCCCTGAGCACAGTGATGATCAATCCAATACCGGTGCAACATAAAACGAAAATCTCACAGCACAATACACCAATCAAGAACACAGCATAGCCAGTCATCATTCACCACAGGACTCAGGACAACCAGCCACAACAAATATGGAAATTGATGGCCACCCTCTCCTACCCAATCAGTAGAAACTTTGGAATCTCTTTTCAACTCCTGGGCGGATGAAACCAACAAAGCACTAGAATCAATATAAAATAATACATCCATCAATACAAACAATATTAGAGACAATACATTACCCAATGAACAAGAAAAAATACTAGAGTTATACAAAGAATTCAACAACTGTAACAGAATCCCAAAGACATAGTCAGTCTTTTTCTTAAAATCAAAGCTGACACAATTGGCGCCCCTAGGATAACATTGAAAGGTATTTTTACAAAAATCAAATACAGAAACTGAGACTTTTTCAGAACATTTGCCAAAGATGAGTTAATTAAGAGACAATATCAAAAAGAATACAAATCTATTGAAGATAAATTCCACTTCAACTATCATCAAGCTAACAACCTAGGCTATATCACAAGATCAGTCAAGCACAAAATCAGAAAACTAATCAACAAGGTCCTGTTTATAGCATATCTTAGATCTACAGACCTTAACCTTCTCAAATACTGGCAAGTAGCTCAACTATTAGAATACAGATTCAACTTTTTCATGGATCCATCACTAGAAAAAGTCAACGACCAAGAACTTTATCAAACTTGTGAAGCCATGATTCAGAAAAACCTACTAGAACTCCTTGAGGACCCAAAGGATACCCCCATATCAATAGTAGTAAGACTCCCCAAAGTAATTCCAATTACTAAGGCCAGTAACACTTGAGATGTCACAAGTAGTCTCAGAGCATTTTACATCTTTGACTTACTGCTCACCTCATACTTCGCAAAAAGACCAGACCTTCCAACAGACCCTCTAAATCTTAATAGAGAGACAGAACATCTTTTTCCACTCACAAAAAGAAGTGAACTTGCAGACCTAAAGTTTTGAGTTGACAAGCTTAGAGAATCCTACTATGTGCCAAGCAAACTTTCTGACTCATATTTCAATCCATCTCCACCCAAGCTCTAACTTCCACCAACATATAAAGATCTGCCAACATATATTGCCAAACACTTTCCTGTTGACAACAATATTGAGGACTTCAAAAAAGGAGTTCAACTTCTCAGAGACAACAACTATGCAATAAAACAACTTCCACTCAACTATATCAAAGTAAAACACTCACTTCCACCTCTCACTAGTATAGTGAAAACAACTCTATCCCCCCTACCAGTTACTACTCAGGAAGAGGCTTATGAACTCATCAAGGACCTAAAGCACAAATTCTTTATCAAATTACCCTCGGACCAAAATGGATCAAAGATAGTCTTATTCAATTCAACAAACCTAGAATACCAAACAAGTTCGGCACAGTCAAAGTTAAACTAGATATCTCTAAAGAACAAATGAACAGAGAAGCACCTGACTTTAAACAAACCATTGCAAAAATCAGAAACAAATACATGAAAGAAATCCCAAGAGAGTAGATTACTCCTCTATTACCAGACCTACCAAACCTTGCTGAGGCCACCAAATATCTTGCTGAAACCAATGCCAATATTATACTACCCCTGGTAGACAACCTTTATCTGAATGACAACATCAAAACTTTGAATAAAAATTTTCACTTTACCAGACTTCCCCCGAGTTCATAACCAAACCAGAGTCACCTGAACCAGCGATGGCTCTTCTCTTCAAACTCATTTAATGAAGAATACAAATTAGTCCAACTTGCAACTCTTTTTGAACAAACCCCATATCTCATTAAAGAATCTTATCAACATTGCAACCCTCAACATAAGAGGACTCACACAAAAAGCAAAGCTCAATGAACTCACCAAAGCAATAAAAAGTAAAAGAAGTATCCTGTGCGTAACAGAAACAAAATCCTTACATCAAACTCTCTACCAAAAACTTTGAATAATAATGTAATCATTTCAAGTCAACCAAGTAATACAACAATGAATGGTACCTGTATTATTCTTACTAAAGCTATAGCCACACATATATTTGAGACCTTTTCAATAAATGAATTCTGGTGCGCCGCACATCTCAAATTTAAACCAAAAGTGAATATTATAATAATCTCTTGCTATCTACCACACAAGAGGAGTATGAGGAGAACAGCAGTGTCCTCTATCAGGAAATTTATTCAACAGCATCACAAAAAACACATTATAAAAGCTGGAGACTTTAACTCATATCTCAAAGCAGCCCCCTTGATCAATACACACTTCCCCTCGTTTAAAAGAAATATCTATAAATATCTATTCAACTTCATAGACATTGCAAAAGCTACAAGCAAGGAGCACCTGTATACACATACCACATCTACCAGTGCATCAAGGATTAACCAGATCTGGGTTACCAAAAATCTCGCCAGCAAAATTCTTTGTTACAAAGTTTCGGAACAGCACGCTATACCAACTGACCATAAACAAGTTGATATGATATTAGATTGGTTTGAATACAAATCCAGCAGAATATCCTACTCAACTAAAACTTATCAATTTCAAAAGACTACTAAAGAACAACTCAATGCAATGTAAGAAGAGATAGAATTACATTGTACAGCAGTGCCCAATCCATCGTGGAAAATACTAAACATAACAATCAAGACTGCCATGGATAACAACATACCAAAAAGAGACCAATCAGTTTCAACAAAAAGTTGAATCTTCTGAGATGCTATGACATTGTAATTAAATCTATCAAGAAAGCGACCAACTCGATAATGAGAAACAAAAAGCCCAACAAATTTTATTCCATCACAGAAAATGAACATAGAGCACTTTCTAATAATCTATCAATACTCAAATTTCTTAGAAAGACCTTCAAGATTCTCTTGAAAGAAAAAATGGTTAAAGCTAATGAAATCATCCTTAATGAAATACAAAGAAACATTCAAGACAACTATGTTAGGTTTTGGTCCAAACCCAAGAACATACTCAAAAAAGCTTTTGGAAACCTCAAGCCCACCCTGGATCTTTCAATCTTATCAGATGAAGATCAACTACAAGATGATCCAGACCAACTCATAGAAATAATCACTAATTACTTTAAAAGTATTTTAACTCCCAACTAATTTGTTCTCAATAAGAGTTGGTAACAAGAATATTTACCAAAAGAAAATCTTTCAGATGATCTTTTTGAAGAAGTGCATAATGAGATCTCAACAGACAAAATCGAACAAGTCCTTCTCAACCTTTCAAAACAGAAAGCCCTTGGCTTAACACATATTCCATACAAGGCCTGAACTAACCTTGGTTCAACTGCTAAAGATTGCCTTAAGAAACTCTTCAACAAAGCAATATCCAAAAAAGAAATCCCCAAATTTTGGAAACAATCAGCAGTCACTCTTCTATCGAAAAAAATTATCTGGTCATATGAACTAGCCGATACACATCCTATATCTCTCATAGAAACTAGTAGGAAAATATTTACCAAGATATTGAATAATAGACTCTCAACAATCATCTCAAGACATAATATCCTGTCAGGATATAACTTCGCCGGCCTCAAAAATCAAAGCACAATGGAACCAATCTCAATTGTCCATTCAGAAATTGAAAAGGCAAATAATCTCAACAAAGAGTTATAGATGGCATCATTCGATATCTCAAAAGCATTCGACTCAGTAAATCTCTCTAGCCTAGAGCTCACAATGAATCGAATAAAAATTCCAAATCAAATCAGCCAACTAATTCTCAATCTGTTCAGAAAAAGAGTGTTTAAAATAATTACATATTATAAACTCACAGATTCTCTTGAAATTAACAAGGGAATTGACCAAGGTGAAACATTAGTACTATTACTCTGGACAATCTTTTATGATCCAATGGTTAGCACAGTAATTCAAAACAGTACTGGCAAATCGACAATACTAGCCTATATGGATGATGTTGCCATTATTAGCAATAACATGAGAGTCCTACAAAATGCGACTGACACCTTTTGCTCATTCTTATCTTTGAACCTAATTAAATGTAACAAAAGTAAAACAGAACTTATTACAAATCTCAAGCCAAAAAATGACCTAAGAAAACAATCCCTTCTTGTTAAAGAGGTATTAGTGCACCCTATGCCATATACTAGCTCAATCAGATATCTTGGCATCTACCTTTCCGGAAAGTTCTTCTCTCTTGTAACAAAAAATCTTCTCAAGGAAAAAGTCTCAAACTTTACCAAAACAATTGCAAACCAAAAAGTATGGAATGGTCTAATCACAAGGCAAGCCTCTTACTGGATAATATCAGTCCAAATAGACTACGCGATTCAAGTAACTATACCTAATGACACCGACATCAAAAAAATGCAAGCAAAGTTTAATACAGCTATCAAAAGCAAACTGGGAGTTGAGAAAACCATTTTGAACAAAATTTTACATGCACAAGCAGGCTTAAACATAATAAAATTACAAGATAGAGTTCACATAACAGCAGTTAAGCTCCTAGTCTCAAGACTCGCTAACAAAAAAACTTGCATTTCTCTTATCGTGGAAATCAAGTCTCTCCAGATAGCACACACCATATGGATGTGTCCAATCTGTAACCCATATTACTTTAGAAAATACTGGCTAACACTGACTGCACAAATAGCTAAAAATATTAAATTAATATTTGCCCTTACTTTTGTCTATTCGAAATCTCAGATTACAACCTCTCCATCAGGCTCATAACTAGGATTAATAAATCCACTGCACTTTCTCTTTTCTACACAAACATCAAAACCATCAAAGACACCTACGCGTATAACACTAACAATAGACTTTTATGGGACAAGCTTAATATCTATAGAGGACACATATCCACAGACCCTACTCCAAACTGGTTCAAGAACATACCACTAACAAATTAGGCAATTGTCAGAAATTCACTTCCAATATCCAACTCTAAACCTCAATTTTGGGCTTGCATCAACAATGGAACAGTTGACCTAATCAAAACCAGAAGAAACACAACTCAACAGCAAATAGTCAAAGGACAGCACTATCAAGTCCTACCCAACAAAAAAATCCAATAGTGTTCCTGCAACACACAATCTTGCATTATAGAAAAAGACTTCGTCAATACCAAGTCAACATGGATAACAACATGTAATAATTACCCATTTCTACTAAACAATATTGAAGAATTATTCTTTCTTCTCTCTACTCCTATATGCCCTCCACTACAAATTATAATAACCAAATCTTCCATAACCTTATCATCACCTATAACAACTAACATCTTCTTTCTTAACGAAAAAATTATTATTCAAAAACTTAATGCTAATATACTCTACAAATTAAATGCCAATCCATAGGCAAAATTCTGGCCTGTCTTATTAAAGACAATACAAGAAACTCTTATCAATTCAATAATCAGATGTCAATTACAGACCCAACTGAATTTAAAAATATCAGAATACACCAATCGTCAAGTTAAAATCCCATACAGCAGATATATCAGATTAATAAATTTCCAGCAGAATAACAAAAACATAACAATTAAATGGATCACAAAAAAAGAACACAAGAGTCCCCATCTCCAGATCCTATTAACAGTCTCCCAATCCTACAAATATTTTCAGAAACATACAATACCTCACCTCTAATTAACCACACACATGCCACTAGTATTACACACTGGATAAAATCCGTCAACTATTATACCAATTTTTTTGATATTCTCCTAAGTCAATCAATAATCTTCAAGACCATTTTGAAATCTGCATTAGAGTTTATTCACAGTGCCAATAAAAAACTTAGAGAAAGTGATCAATTAAAATTCAGAAGTCTGCCAGTGTTCAGAATCAAACTCATTGCAAATCAGCTATCTACAAGAGTCAAACTTCACAAAAGATACCTAAGTTTATACAAAAGTAATCTCTGTCCATAATGCGAAGTGTACCTAGAGGACCAAGCACACATCTTCCTATGCATTCATGTCCAACGGACAATTGGAAAAAAAAAAGAAAAACTTATAGATTATCTAAACAAAAACTCACATCAAGCAAATACCAAAAACAGATCTTTACTAATGTTTGTATCACTATTAATACTGAATATAATGAATCTTGCATTTGAAAACCTACAATTGCCCCTGGACAAAATTCAAAACAACAAAGGGAACATGTCAAACAAGGCACTTAAAATTCTTTACAAAGTCTGAAAAGAGCAATCACCGACAGCCACCACATCATCAACTTTAGGAGTCAAATGGAAAAAAACTTCAACCACGAATCCCAATCATAGCATCAAAAACAATAACACGACTTTTTATAAAATACTTAATACATTAGTGACCAATAATAATTTAACTAATAAAAATATTTTTACTCTTACAATTGTATCATCATTTTGAATAGGCATTAGCTATTTAACACTGCTAGCATATGCCCACCTACTTGGTGCAAGCTGGTGCTAACAGAAAGTTGCAATAGGCTAGAATTAACTTACTCATATAAAGATCTTTAATATAATGGTTATAAACTCTTGTTTAATAAAAGTCTCGCATTTAATGTTTATTTGCGATTTTAAAAAAAAAATTTTTTTTCAATAAAAAGTTGATTTTTTTTTTAAAGTGCACCAGTGATAATTGTCAAGTTGAATGTTTATTCCTTATAACAATGTTTACATATATTTTTAGACATTACTATATAGGACTATGCTATAACATATCAGTTGTCAGTTACACCCAACACTTATCAGGATTGCTTTAAATAATGACATTTGCTGTAGCTTGTTTCTAACTATATTAGATATAGAGGCTAATCTATTGGATAAAGTATTCCTTTGTTTAATTAGTAGCATATATTTTTACTAATAATCGAACAGCTTTATTTCTAATTAGAAAGAAATTAAAAAGAAGTTGAAAGAAGGCACTATAGGTATATCTATGGCAAATAAAGCTACATTATTACTGCTTGTTCTATTGGGGATAAATCTCTTTACTATCACTTGCAGCTGGGCTAACCATTTAATTTCTTATCTGTTCAATGATACCCAAGAATATTCAAGATATTTATAACTGATGCTTACTACCTGAGCACTAACTTATACATTGCAGAGAACAGAACTTATAACCAGAAGTCTTTATAGAATAAGTATCACCAAACCTATTTATTACTGGATTGGGATATAACTAGGGTAGGGATCTGTATAAAAGACATCAGATATTAGGAAAAGAATTATCAAACCTATTTGTCAAAAACAAACACCTTATAAATCTTGCAACTTCTGGTAATCATCATAATACCAACCGGATGATAATCACATCACGACACCTTTTTTAAAAATCATAATCTCAACATTCATTAGATCAGCGTATGAAACGGCTTCTTATGAGAAACAGCACTTTTATAGGTTATGGTATCAGATACTATATTAATTCTATTTAACCATCCTCACATGAGGTTGAATTGGTATCTTGTAATTTGATCTATAGAGTATTAACCACTATACTATAAATCTACAGGTCTTCAATAAAAAGTTAATTTTTTATCTAATAAAGTTAATAAAGAATACAGTATGGAACAAAAATAATTAGACTGATTTTTTATATTATAATTTAATAAATAATAATTTAATTAAAATAAAACTTTTTTTTGAAGGGTTTTCTCCAGTAGGTAAACATCATTTCTTTATTTGTTATTGTATATTGTAGGTATACATTAAAAAAAAAATAATATCTCTTAAATGAAAATTGCATATAACAAGTTAAATACTAGTTTGCTTACTTGATCACTATTTAACTAATATTGTAAAAAAATTTTAAAAGCAATATTAAAATATTAAATAGTGGAGTAGTGGCTATACCTATCTACTCAACAAAATTTTATGAAATCTTTTAATTTTTTGAATATAAAATAAATAAAAAGAAAATAATAACAGTGACTAAAACTAAAACTAAGTCAAATAAACTATAAAATTTATAAGTAAAAATCCAATTATTTTTTCTAAAAAGCTCCAGAAAGGTACATGGTCCCATCTCTCTGACTCTTTGGTTACTATAAATAGAAGAGCACATGTGATATTGTTTGTTGTTATAGTTATTGTTATTGTTGTTATTGTACTGGAAAACCAGTTTGGACAGGTTCAGTTTTTTCTTTGTTGTTTTAACAAAATCTGATTGGATGATTGAAAAGCAATGATCATCTGAAGGGAATAAACTGATTTCAGTTTTTTGAACAAAAAGTTTTGGAAATTTTGAAATGGTATAATAATTGTCGCCATGATAAGGTTGTATGTAAAGATTGTGTTAAAACAAACAGTAGACCCAATAACTCTATTTGAGTATGTTTTTTGAAAAGTATTTGACTTAGCATGTATAATGATATTGATGATGATGTTTTTATGTTATAATAGGTGAAAGGTGAGGTGCAAGAGAACAAAAGAAAAGAGAACTGCCATAGGCCTTTCCTCATGTAACCGAAGAATAAGCAAGACTCCCAAACTTGAATAGACTTTGACCAGAGGTTCCATTCTACTGCACCAGTTGTTTTGAAAGTTCTTGAGTTCTTGAGCTGGAGCTCACTTGTGATAAAGAGTGTAAAATATTTTTTCTTGACAAAAATTACCATAAAAGAAAAATTTTTAGCAAAGTAAACACAATCAGAAGAGAGTTTTTTTACTCATAATTAAAATAAAACTTTAAATATATATATATTATAATCTAATTAATAAATTTATTTGAAAATATTGATTTAAAGTTAAAAAAATTTTTTCAAAAAATATATTATAAATTTTATTTATTTTTTTTTTTAACCCTTGCCATTAGCTCAGGTATCTTTTTTATCACCTGCTAGTCTCCTGGTGTTTCTCCAGAATACAGGAGTGATAATGTCAGTCCTAATTACTCGTCTTAGGCCTAAGCCTCTAAGTATAGACAGTGGGGGTGGAAAGTTGCTATTTCAAGGCAAGCAGACCTTTGCTATCATGCCAGGATAATCATTGCCTGCAGCCACCACTACAGTATTTCAACCGTTCAGTTTAGCCAAGACTTACTAGGGTTTAGTTAGTAAGATATCATTGGCAGGATGAGAGTATATCAGTATACCAAATTTGCCTGGGAATTGGACCCAGCCTTACTCTTCCTAATCTAACTTAGCAACATATGTGGGGGTTACAATTTATGGGGGCATGCAGTCAACCGTCGAAAGTGTACCCTTTAGGATAAAACATCTCATGATACAAGCAATCTCCTACAATCCCGACCAGATTCTCGCTACCAACGGACATATGAAACTCTTACTGATAGTTGTGCAACTAATGGTTTTAGCCATCTGTACCTTTCCTTCCACTACTAGAAAGATCCCATGAAACTTCTTCTCCCTTTTGGAGGTATTTTCCAAGCAATACTTGATCAAAAAGTTTTTACCAATCAGATCATCTATCTTTTGACCTATGGGGTGTAGTCTACCCATAAGGCTTCTTGATCACTGGAACAACCCAAATTGCTCTCTATCATGAGTTATAGGAGTAGTGACACAAAGTCTCATTTAGAATATGTGAATTGCCCCCAGCTGGGGTTGAACCGTAATTCATAGGTTAGCCCTATCCTGCCTTAGTTCACTGGACTATGACCGGGTAGGTAAATTATAAACAGGTTCTATTGTACTTAATTTCAATATTAAGCAATATTATTTGATTCTATAGATTAAATTAAAATAAATAAATATTTATTAAATATTCATTTGTTTTATTAGATTTTGTAACTATATATACTTTTATTTATACTATTTATTAATATACAACTACAATATATTTTTTAATAAATTATTTATAACTGAAAATATATCAAATGATAAAAAAAACTCTCTTCTAATTACATCTGTTTTGTTAAAAATTTTCTTTTTATGATAATTTTAAGCAAGAAAAAATGTTTTACTCTCTTTATTGCAAGTGAGCTCCAGCTCAGGAACTCAAGAATCTTCAAGATAACTGGTACAGTAGGATGTGACCTCTGGTTGAAGTTTATTCAAGTTTGGAAGTCTTGCTTATCCTTTAGTTGCATGAGAAAAGACCTGTGGCAATTCTCTTTTCTTCAGTTCTCTTGTACCCCACCTTACCCTTATTCTATTATAAAAATCATTCACATTATTACCATTATACTTGCTAAGCCAAATATTTTCCAAAATATATACTCAAACAGAGTTAGTGGGTTTACTATTTGTTTCAAGTTAACCTCATATACAATATTCTCATAGCAATATTTGCTGTGTCATTTTCATCTGCCAAAAATTTTTCACTCAAAAAACTGAAATCAGTTTACCCCTTTAGATAATCAGCACTCATCAATCATCCAATCATATTTCGTCCAATGATCAAAACAAAAACAAAACAAGCTCAAACCAGTTTTGTACCACAACAATGATCATAACAATAACAACAAATAATTCACTACCAATGACCATAACAACAAACAACATCACATGTACTCTAGGATTTATAGCATGCGAAATAACAGAGAATTGAAACCATGAGCCCACCAAGGGGTTATTTTGTTCAACGCATGGACCTTATAATATATTTGATTTAGTTTTAGTTATAGTCAATTTTATTTTTTATTTTAATTTTTTATATCCAAAAAATCAAAAAAATTTGCAAAATTTCTTGGAATGGTAGGTATAGCCACTACTTAACCTTATCTAGTATTTTAATATTGATTTTGAATTTTTTTATGATATTAGTTAGATATTGATAAGTAGGCAAGCTAGTATTTAACTCTTCTGAAATAATAAGAGAGATATTGTTTCTTTTAATGATGTATACCTTGTTATATACAAATCAAAATAAAGAAATGATGTTTATTTACTGGGGAAACCCTCAAAAAAGTTTATAACTGAAAATATATTTCTTTTAAAATAGATAAGTATTAAAATTTATATAATTTGTAAAAGCTTTTCAATTCTAAAAACATTTAGATATATCTACAAACTCTATAGTCTTAAAATTATTAACAAATCAAACAAAAAAATAAAAAGTTCCAGAGCCAATAAATACAGTAATCTTATTGCTTTCAGAATTAAATTGCTTTCAGAAACTCTTCCTACAAAAGAAAATCTTTACAAATTATATTCAAAACAATATTCTAACCCATATTATCCTGATGTAGTTTATGCTTTGAAGATATTCAACATGTTTTCAAATACCTATCAGTATTAAGAGATATTAGCCAACTTATTAATATTATCAATAACATTCTTTATTCAGATAATGACCACATGCCAATCTCACATACTTGACAGTTAACAAAGCTGGCATGTGACATTATTAGTAATATCTTCTCTACAACCAACTTTTTCAATTAGATCAAAGCCTTAATCAAGACCCTAACTTGCTTATACAAGTCAATTTGAATATTCTACTGTACTATAACAAACATCTCTTTTCTTACTAATATTAAATGGAACAATAATCTTTATAGCAATATAACAAAACAAATTATTAAAAACTTAGCCAAATTCAAATTACCTAACAACTTCTCTACATTAATATCAATTACTATAGACATATCTACCATAGTTATAAACTCATATATTCAAAGTGGATTCAACTTTACTAAATGCATTTCCAAATTAATTACAAATTATCTCAACTTTTTTCTATTCAATACCAAGTAAATAATTATAGTTACTTGAAGCCTCTTGACAAAATATATTGTTTTAAAATTTTTTTTTAATATTAGTCTAGTGGTTACTATAAGCAAGCTAATATTTAACTTGTTATACTATTATACATAAGAATGTTGTTTCTTTTACAATATATATCTATTATTATACAAATTTAAAAAAATAATGTTTACTTATAAAAAAAAAATCATATCATTATAGTATTACAATTATTGTTACATACAAAAAATAATTATATAAGTTAGCAAATAATATAATTATTAAATATCAATTTATGATATAAAAAATGAAGTAGAAAAAAAAAACTCTTTTTTACAATACTTCAATTTGTAAAAAATTTTCTTTTTTAATAATAATATAAACTGCAAATGGTAAACAGTCAGCAAGAACCTTTTACTGGAAAAAGAGTTTATCTTCACTTACTGCAAAGTAAAGATGGGTCCCTAAATTAAAGGTGAAAACATAATTCAAATGTTCCTCATTATTAAAAAAGTTTTTTTTTTAAATATAAGATTAAAAAAAAACTACATACAAAGATTTTTTGCAATTTAGGCCACTTGATCCAAGTGTTTTTTGAATTATGTCCTTATTAAAGTAATAAATAAATAATTATGTCCCTTCAAAAGGGACATAGTTGATCTGCGAAATTTTATATGTTAAATAGTTTAGGGACCCATCCTTACTGCAGAGTGCAAGGAGTTGATTAACTCTTTATAGAAAGGTGGATGCTTTAGAAAAAACAAAAATCTTTTTGAACAAATTCTTTGCTTTACCAAGTAAAACCTATGTAAGCAATCTTCAAGTTAAAGAAAAACCTTTTTACTCATTTCTATACCGTTGGTAAGAAATCTGCTTAACTAAGGCCTGGCAATATAATTCTTGTTCATATGACTTATTAGAGTAGTGATAACATTCTAGAAAATAGTCATGTGTCATCATAAAAGCTTAGATAGTTTATTTTATAGTTTGATAGTCTATAAGTCATAGTGTTATAGTCTTATAGCACATTAGTTAGTCATTGAGATAGTAATATAAATAGAAGTGGAAAGGTGTAAAAACAGAGAAAACAATCTTAATAAAGAGAAAAATGATAAGACTATTAAAAAGAATTGCTTCACTAATAAAGGATCTTTTAATTAAAAAACTTGTTATTTTAGTACTCGCCAAGTTAAGAAAGGATAATTGAGATCTACTAAAGGGAACTGTGAAAAGATTATTGAGAGGATGAACGGTGATGGAAAAGAAAGGATGGTAATTAGTAAAGAGAGGAGAAAGTGATTGGCCAAAGTCTTGCTCACCTTTTTCAAGACAAGAAGACATTAGCAATAATATCTGAGAGATCAAGGATGAAATAAAAAAGAGAGATGAACAGGATGAACTTAGTCTTCAGATTATTGATGTAAGTATTTTAATTAATAAAATTTAAATAACCCAACCTTGACATATGACAAGTTCTTTCTGCCACTAGTGACAGGCTCGCCAATTTAACGTTAACAATACAAAACATATTTAAAACATTATACAATACTCTTTTTTCTCAAATATCCTCAAAAATTATTTCAAAAAACAGCATTTGATTTTTTTCTGAGTTTTTTGTTTTTTGTCCAATTTCTATAGTTTTTCTTTTATCAAAAACTGCATTTAGTTTATCTTATTAAAAGATCTACCATATTCAATATACATATTAATTAAAATTTATATAACTTTTAACAAAATCAAAACAATATAACAATTTATCAAATTGAAAGAATATGAGATTAGTGCCTTGTATAGGTTTTAATAGTATTATCAAAACAAATTCAAATTAGAAAATACTATACAACTCCATTTCACAACAAAACACAAACCAGAAATTAATTCATTTTATAGTCAAAAGACTATTATTAATCAAAAATCTTAAATCTGATTATTATACTATTTATATTTAATATTTATTATAATATTAACAATATTATAACAAATACTGTAATAATGAAGTTGTGTCCCACATTGTCCTACTCATAAAGTAGCCAATGCTTAACTGAATTGAGTAGTTTAAATTTGCAACTTATTTAAGATAATAGTAGGCTAAGAGTAGAGCCAATATCAATACTCAGAAATTGTTATCATTGATTTTTTACTAATTATGCCTAATAGGAAAGGATTATTATAATAATATTTCTTTAATAAATTTGTTTTTTTTATATTCTTTATAATAAAGAGGTTTATATTTTTATAAATAAATAGTTTCTTTTATTTTTTCTAGCAAGTTTTATAGAATATATATATATAGTGAACCCTTTCTAAATACACACCCCTCAGGACCATAGGAAAATTTTTGAAAAATATACATTTATAGAGGGTGTGCATTTATGGAGGTAATTTTATTAAGAGTTTTATATACTTGGGACCAAGTTTGATCATGCATTTAGAGAAAGAAAATATAGTAAGTGCATTTATAGAGAGTGTATTTAAGGAGGTCTCTCTATATATCTAAAATAGCAGATCAGTGTTTATAGTGACATATCTAAATATATCTTACTTTAGTAAATTTTGTATCAAAAAATTTTTTTATAAAAATTTAAATAATAAAAATTATATCTGAGAAGGATTTTGCAAAAAAATAAAAAATAAAGTAACAAAATCATTGAAAAAAATTTTTTCCTAATTGTATCCGTTTTGTAAAAAAAATTTTTTTATAGTAATTTTAAGCAAAAAAAAATGTTTTACTTTTTTTATTGCAAGTAAGCCTCAGCTCAGAAACTTAAGAATCTTTAAGACAATTGGTACAGTGGAATGAGACCTCTGATCAAAGTCTATTTAAGTTTGGAAGTTTTTCTTATTCTTTGATTACATGAGAAAAAGCCTATAGCAGTTTTCTATTTTTTTGTTTTCTTGTATCTCTCCTTACTTTTATACTATCATAAAAACCATATATATTATTATCATTTTATTTGTTAAAACAAATAGAGTAAGTAAATCTATTATTTGTTTCAAGTCAACTTATAAATACTACTTTACCATGGCAATATTTATTGCACTATTTTAAAATTCTCAAAATTTTACCTGGTCAAAAAACTGAAATCAGTTTACTCTCTACAAATGATCAATACTCTTTAATTATTCAATCAGATTTTGCTTAAAAATCAAAACAAAAACCAAATCTGTTTAAACATGTTTTATATCACAACAACAATTATAATAATAACATTAATCATATGTTTACTAATAATTATAACAAACAAACAACTTTATATACACTCTATTATCTATAGTAATAAAAAAAGTTAGAGAAATAAAACAACAAACCTGCCTGGAAGCTTTTTTAAAGAAATAATTAGTTTTTTATTTATAGATTTTATAGTTTATTTGATTTAATTTTAATTACAATTACTTTTATTCTTTTCTTTTCAATTTTTATATATTCAAAAATTCAAAAATTTTTATAAAATTTTATGAGTTAATAGACATATCTACTACTTAGCTTTATCTAGTATCATAATATTGCTTTTGAAATTTTTTACAATATTAATTAAATAATGTTAAGTGGGCAAGCTAGTATTTAACTTTTTGAAATAATGAAAAAGACATTGTTTCTTTTATGATATATACTTTATTATATACAATATCAAATAAAGAAATAATGTTTATCTATAGGGAAAACCTCTTCAAAAAAATGATATAACAAATTTAAATATAAATATGTTTATTTGGTTATTAATTTTTTAAAAAATTTTATATTATTATATTTACTAATTATAAAAATAAATTAAATTTTAAATAAAAATAATTTTATAAAAAACAATATCTAACAAAAATACTTTATTTTCTTATAATATTTATATTTTTCAAACTCATTAATTACTAATATACAATAAAATATTGCCAATTCTCACTAGCATATTTATACTTATAATAATAATAATTGCTTAAATTCAACAAAAAACATTATAAGTATACAAAATACTTTTTTAATAATAAGTAATAAAAATTAATAGCAATTTTCAAGACTTTAATTCTTTTCCTACTAATACTCAATTGAATGATTACAATTTTATTATCACTCAGAAAAATAATCTTAATCCAGATTTGTTAAAAATTAGTCTCAATTAAAATAACTGTTAAAAGATCAAAAAAGATTAAGATATCTTTTAAAAGAATAATTTTAATCAAAACAATCTTTAAGAAAATAAAGTTAATCAAGACAGCTTTCAAAAAAATAATCTTATTCTAACAATCCTTAAGAGAATTTAAATATTTTTTAAAATAATAAATTTCAGTCTTTTTATTCTTAAGTCAACAAACTTTATATTAATAAGATTTAAAAAGACAAATATTATTATATCAAATGTCTCAAATTATATCTTGCCAACACAATAAAAATTATAAGATATTGTTTTTACTTGAAATTTAAGGAAGATTATAAGAAAGAGAATTAATAAATAGTGCAATAAATTTTATAATTTTTTTTTTAATTATACTTTAATATATATATCTTTTTAAGAATAGTAATATTATAGGTAACAAGTTAATAAATAATTTTTTTTGTAAAAATAACAATTTTATCTTTTGATAAAAAGACTTAATAATAGGGCTCCAAAAAGTACCAAACTGGTATCAAAATGGTACCGATCTATAGTAAATTTAATATATGGATTGTGATCTACTCATATGTTTTTATAATAAATTTAAGTATCAAACTAATATCAAAGTAGTATCAAAGTGGTATCATTAGGAGCCCTACTTAATAATGATATTTAAAAATTCAAGACTTAAATAAAAAATAATAAGCTTAATTCTTAAATAATAAACATAAATATTTTAATTAATAAAATTTAAAGTAAAATTTATCTACATTTTTTTTTAAATACGAATAAGTATAAAATATAAGACTTTATTTACTAAATGATAGTATTGTCATTATATTAAGTATCTATTTAAGTTAATTCAAGCCTATTTTATTTTTATCCCAAAATATCAACTATATTATGTAGATGAATCCGTATACTGGATAAATTTATTTATATTTTTTAATAATTTAAGAAATATATATATATATATATTTATTTACAGTAATTAGGAAAATATTATCACTTTATTAAATTGTAGATTGAAAAATTATTATGAAAAAGTAATAATATTTTTTATATAACCTATTAATTAATAAGTTTAATACTAGCTTGTCTATTTTTTATAACTATTTAAATAATAAAGAAACCAAATATTAAAACTATTATACAGTGCGATGTAATAAATTTTAGAAAAATACTCATATAACCAAAATAAGAACTTTGCGAGATGTCAACAATTATAAAACTTGGAGATTTTTGACTTGATCAACAACTTACCAACTTATCCACAAACCATTTCAATAAAAAACCAATTACTTTTCCATATTAACCAAAATTATTTTTATACTAACCATATAAATTATTATAGGAAAAAATTATAACACGCTAAGGAGAACTCTTGTATTTTTTTGAAGGGAATTTGAAAAAAATAAATGAAAAATAATTTTATTTTTGGATGAAAATACATTTGGAATCTATCTGATAAAAATAGTAGAGCTAACATTTTATTTTCTAGATTAAAGTATAAAAGAAAAATTATAACAGAATAAAGAAATACAAAGAAAATTTTAAAAGAATTTTGGAAAATCTATAAAATCTATTTGGATAAAAATAAATCAGATATACAGGAGATTGTATTGAGAATGATATTTGAAAAGAACTCTTAGAGATTTCTTGAGAAATTAGAGAAGGTCAGGAGAACTTTAATTAGATAAGAAACAAAGAAAAGTAATAATAAAAATATTAGATTGTTATTGAAAATCTAAAATATCTCTCTACAGAAAATTAAGAAGTATACTAACCTTAAAAATGAATAAAGAGAAATTGTGAATGAACACTGGACAGCTGAGATAGAATCAAAGATATATTTTTGCCAATCGAAGCAAAAGAAACTTTAAAAATAAAATTTAAAGAAAAAGTTATAGAAAATAAAAAATATAATCCATCCAAAAATAAATGATTTGAATATCTTAAAACTCACCAGAGGGATTTGAGAATGACATCAAATTCGTAGAGATAAAAGAAGAAATTAATCTCAGCCTATTGTTTCAAAGAAAGATTTGAGAAGCCTTTAACGATCACTTAAATCTGATTGGTTAATGCATAAAAATTAAAATAAGTAAACAAGGTCACAAGATATGTGATGTGTCACTACTAAGATAAAAGAAAGAGTCCTTTGAGAGACACTTGTTCTCTTAAGATGCAGCTTATCATAAAAATAAATCCAGTGAAAAACAGAAGAAAAACAACATTATGCAAATTCAAGAAACGAATAATCCTTATATAATCCAAGAAACTTCTAAGAAAATCCATAAAGACGTCTTATGAAACTAATGTTAAAATTTAAAAACAAATAGAGTCTTTTAAGACGAAAATTCAAGAAAACCTTTAATGGAAGAAGAAAATGAGGACGAAAATGAGAAAATTATAAAAAAATAAAAAAATGATAAGAAAGATTCTTATTAAACGAAGAAGAAGGTGAACTGAAGAATAAATCCATCAGTAAAAACCAAAGAACGGATAGCAAATATTCTATGAATATTTGTGTTCGCAAAGACGAAGACTTTTAACAAGACTCAAAAAAGATGCCATAAGAAAAGAAAAGTGAAATTAAAGATTACTTGAAAGAGAATAAGATACTTAACAAGAACAAGAAGTATCCGATACTATAGGAAATATTGAGTGAGATATCTTCAAAAAAACTGAAATTACAGACAAAGATACTCAGTGAATAAAAAGTTCTGGTGAATGATTTATTAAGAAAATATAGTAATAAAAATAAAGTATAGCAAAAAATAAAATTGTATAAATTAACAGCAATATTAGAGCAAATAAGCAATAAATATCAAAAAAATGTAAATTTATAGAAAAGAGTTTTATTATATAAGATAATGATTTAAAGACAGGAAAAGAAAAAAATTTTAATTTAGAAAAATAATCGGTATAATATTTAATTTCGTTATAAAACAAAAATGTAAAATATAATTTGTAAAAAACAATTTATAAGAAGACAAAAAATATTATTGATGTAAGAAAAACAACATAAAAAACAATATAAAGAAATGAGTTGAGTAACAAAGACATTGTGAAAAACTTGAAAAAGTGCAAGAAAAATAAGAAAGAAAAAACAAATAGTGAGAACATTTAAAAGAAACCTTTGTCAATTAATAATATCTAAAGAAGAAAAGAGACTTATAGTAAAGAATAAATAGATATATCGTAACACTTTGATAACACAATAAGTTATGAGAAATTTGAAATATACTTGCCAACGGGTATAAATAAAGACTTTGTCCCATGAAACACAGATAACAAGACAATAACAAAAGACATAAAACACAGACGATAAAAAATAAAAATAGGATACTAACCTATATTGTATATTCACAACAGACAAAAGCCTTATCTATGAAAAAAAGGACACAAAGAAGCAAATAAATATTTGAAAACGAAGTAAAAATAAAATAGAAAGATGATAAACAAAGAGAACGAATGAAAAATCTGGAAATAGAGAAAGAAAAAACAAAATAAACAATAAGTAAATATATTTTTCTTAAGAAAAAAGATTAAGTATAACATTAACGAAAAGACAAATAATAGGAACAAGAAGATTTATGACTTTATTTTCGAACAAAACAATATAAAGAACAAAAATAACATGTAATAAATAGTTTATTTAACTGATGATATAATAAATACTTAAGAATAATTTAATAAATAGTTTTGAAAATATCATTATAGCAATTAATGATAAAAATCATATGATAAAAAAAGAAAGCGAGACAAAAAAAAAGAAATAAAGTTATTCTTTAGAATCAGATTGATCTTTAAGAATATCAATTTCCTGTTTAAGAAGATGAATTTCTTCATTCAAATGAATATTTTCTTTGCGAGTAAAATCATAAGAGCGATATAATTCTCTAATCAATTTAATAGTAGAATAATTCTCAGAAGAACCAGGAAGAGTTTTGAAAACTTCTTTACAGATATTTTGAATAATATTATTCTGACTTTGAATGACATCGACTTGACTTTGAATAGTGATATTCTTATTTGAGCAGTCAGAACAAGGATAAAGAAAGTCATCTTGTGAATTTATAATAGCCGTTTGAAGACGTTTTGAAGCAGAAGTAAGAAAACTTTGCATTTGAAGAATATTATACTTCACTTTATGAAGATTATAAGGAAAAGAACTGTAAGAAAGAAAAACAAGATATGAGCAATTGCAAAGTAATAAAGAGAAAAAATTTATTCAAAATAATTGTATTTGTCTCAGACAGAACAAAGATACAAAAATAGTTCAATAAAAAGAAAAACATTTGTCTCGAACAGAACAAAGATGATAGAAAATTATATTTTAAACAACAATATAAACCTATTCTCATAAAAATAGATTCAGAAGGAACTTTATTGAAGACAAAATATAAAACCCTTCTCGATATCATGAGGATTTTGAATAAATGAATTTTTACTACCTCCTGGGAGAAATAAAGGGAGTAGATTTACGAGAAGTTTGAGAATGATAAGAAATAGAAGCACCAAATATGTTTAAGAAAGAAAATATGACGATCAAAAAGAAACAGAAAAAACAAATTTATAAGAAATAAAAGAACACATGTAAAACAGTGAGATAAAAAAGAAAAAGACATGTAAATAACATGAAAATAGACAAGTCACGAGAAAATAAACACATGATCAGTATATGAGGAGACGATCGACTTAAGCACGTCACAAAACTGCACAATAGAAGGAGAAATGATGAATAAGTCTAAAATAAAAACAGACAAGAAGATAAATAACTAAATTAGGAAACCTCAACATGTGGTCAAAAATTTTATTAGGCATTAAAAAGCATAATAATTGTTAAAAGAATGCTACATGCACAATTTTTTAAAATAATAAAAAGAAGGTATTTATGACTTACAAAAATAACCTTCAACAACAAAGAAACTGAACTCTAATACTTTGATAAAAATGACTTACAGAAGCCTTATAAAAGAAAATAAAAATATTACAAAAATAAATAAAAATATTATTATTTCATCTGTCACTAAAGGAATCCATTTTGAAAAACAAGTCTTGAAAAATTACAAGATATAGATATTGAGTCAAAAAGAACAGAAGGAAAAGATGACAAAGGGATAGATATAAAAGGAACTATCCTAGAAAGACAATTCATAATACAAGTAAAGTGTTGGACAAATATTAAAATTGATAAGTTGAAAACTTATTAGATTTGAAAGCATCATGACTTTTATATCATCGCATTGAAAAATGTGAGGGCACCGAAGAATATCTAGATCATAAAAGACTTTTAATGAAAGCACACCGGATCATGATTTGTGAAAGTTATTAGTCAAGTAAAGACTTGATATATGATGGACTACTTATCATGAATATTCTTAAAGATTTTTCTTGTGAAATAAAATCTAACTGAATGTATCATAATAGAACCAAACATAGTACAAGAATTAAAAGGAACTCTGAGTAAACTATATAACACCATAGGAATAATTGTAGTATTAACAAAAGATCAATTCACAAGAGGAGCAAAAAAATCTATATGGAAAACAAGATATGAAATTATATTAACAGATATATATAATTTATGTAAGGACCTTATAGATTTTACTAGCAAAGAAATATTTAATCTTTCAAGAGTTTATTTTTTAATATATTTTATTTTTGGAATAATTTTATACTCAATAATAAAGTTTTATTAAAATAAATGATAAATAAATACATAATCAAAAATGATATTCTGAATATCAATGACTAAGTAAATAATGAATTTCTAATATTGGAAGAAAACCATCTTCATCAATAGGTCACTCTTCATTACTTGAACTAGGATTCAAAAAATCACTTTCGTGGAGAGGATCAGAAATAATGAAGAAATGAGAACCTCTACACACCATACTTTGAAATATGAATAAGTATATTATCACTCTCTTAACTGAAGGAGCATAATCAAGTTTACAGGTGACTTGAGGATAATAACTATAGTGTACCAGATGGAGATATGAGAAACCAGAACATTTAGGGTCAATAAAGGAGTACTGATGATATTCATAATCATTCTGATAGAACATATGAAAGAGAAAATCATAAATTGAGAAAGCCGATATTTGAAAATTAAAGAAATTTAAGAGCTCATAAAATAATAATCATAAAGAGACAATAAAGATATCAATAAGTAATTGTATATGATAATAGGATATAAGAGAATAAATACTGTATATTTATAAAAAAAAGAGATATTTTTAGAAACAAAAAAGATATCAAGTATTTCAAGATAAGATATCATTTTGAAGTTATGCAGATAAAGCTCATTCCATATCTTCACTCACAAAAAGATAATTAGGTATAAAATGAGCATATAATAAATAATATATGACAAATACATGATATAAGAAATTAAGAGTAAATCATAATTATTCAAAAGAATATTCACAATAATGATTATATAACTAAAAAGTAAAGATAGAGATATTGATGGCATTCTTAATTTCTGAGGAATTGGCAGAATAAGCAGAAATATCCAAGGTCTTAGAAGTATTACAATAACCAAAATCAATAAAATCTGTAGAATGTTTTCAGTGATATTGAGCAATATAATTAAGAACCGCCAGAATAGGAAGATTAAAACCCAAGACCGATGCAGCTTTAGTATGGAAATTAGAACAAACCAGATAAAGATAAGAGAAACCATCAGTACTAGGAGAAGCCAAATAATTAACAAAGAAAATTTCGGAATCCCAAGTAGGTTTGAAAAAATATTCATAATTTTGAAAGTATGGAAATAAAGAATTTGGAGAAAAACGATAAGGAAATTGAATAATTTTTCAAGTAAAACATTCTAAGAAATCAAGAAAAGTACTAAAATAATATAGGTAACAATCAATATTACCAACAGGATCTGGATAAAAAATATAAACAAAAAATGCAGAAATAGAAAGAACTAAGAAAGCAATAAAAAAAGAAATCAATATTATGGATCAATAAAAATTATTAAATCTGATCAAATAAAAGAATCGTACTTGTAAAAAGCACAACAATTTGTATGATATTCAATGAGAACAAGAGAATACTGATGTTCAAGAATTTTAATAAGAAGAAAATGAAGAACAGATTGAGAAGAAATATAAGAACAACAAGAATCATAAAGATTTAAGAAAGAATCAAGTTGATTATTAAGAGTATAGATAAGATAATCAAGAGTAATTGATATGGTTCTGAAAATTGGAATTGAATAGAATCGAACAGAATCGTATGAGGTTCGGAACACTATTAAAAATAATGGTGAGGTATACCCCACTTATTAAATTTAATATAAACTTGAGAATCGAATACAGAATCGAATAGAATCATTAGGATCCTTAGTAATTGAATCTATTAGAGAAGATGTAAAATAAAATCTTATATTTATACATGACAAGATAGTACAAGGAGATAAGAAAGGAAATATAATTAAATTAAAACAAGAAGACAAGAATTAAGAGACATAAAATCTAATTTGATTATATATAAGAGAAAAATGAGATTTTAATCAATTACTAAGATTGTGATAATAAAAAGAACACATGAGAACACCCTTATGATCAAAAACATATAAACAACACAACTTATGACAAAATTTAAAATTTTAATTACAAATCGGAAGAAAGTTACTAGGATGATGACGAAAAGAATGATCATTTCTTTCAATATAAAAACCCATGATTATTAATTAAAGTAAACCAATAAAAAATAGAATTTATTGGAAAATTGAAAGATAATTATATGACCAGAAGGTTATTAAATAATAAATTAAAAAGCAATGATGATTAATTAATATAAACAAATTATAAATATTTAGGTTATTTAGAACGAGAATTATCTTTAATATAGCTATCGTAGAAAAAATCAAGACCATTATCAGGAAAGAAAAAATTATCATTTGACTTATTGGATTTATCTATATCAATCATATCATCTTTTTTTGAAACAGAAAGCTTTGAGTCCCGAGAAATAGAAGAAGAAGAATTTATACCAATATAATTACTAATTATGAAAAGTAAAGTATTATTGTTGTTTTCAACTAATCCTTTAATAACTAAATATTGAGCAGCAACTAATGAGTAAGAGTATCTAAGCAAACACTTATAGAAGTAACTTGAGAAAAAATAAAATCAATACAAGAAGTAAGAGAAAAAAATGAACCTTTACAATAAGAGGATAATTTATTGAGAGATTCAAAAAGATTAGCCTGTTTGGAGATTAAACTAAAACTTTCTTGAGAACTTTTACAAAAATTTCCTATGCTTTTATCGATAGAGCTGAGCTGACTAGCAATCTTTTCGAATCAATTAAAAAAAAGATGAATATTAGTCTCAAAAGGTTGAATATCTTCAACTCTTTGACATTTAACAGGAGGGTTGATAGTAGATGAAGCATTAGAAGAAACATTAGAAAAAGAATGATATTAAGAATTTGAAGAATAATTGGATTGAGGATAAGAATAATTGCCAGATATGATAATAGTTATGAGAAGATGACAAAAACAAAACTGAAACTATAAATACAGGATATGAAAAAATCTCAAACCAACAAAGCAAGAACTGAAAAGATAAAAATTGATAATTGATACAAATAAATGCAATACAAATAATAAACAATATATAAATAATATACAAACAATAATAAAACCTTATCAGAAGTACTTGTGAACTAAAAAAAATAAAAATTCAAATAAATAGTAAACAAAAACAAATAGAAGTAAAATGAAGAAAATATGTAATTGGTGCAAAGGATTTTATCAACTAGAAATTACTGGTAGAATTAATGTTAAAGATATTCAAACAAGATAGAGAAAGAGAAATAATAACAAAAGATAGAGAAATAATAACAAAAGATAGAAAATTAATAAAAATAACATGCGAAATATGTTCAGAATATGAAATAGTAAATGAAGAAGATATAATAAACTATGAAAAGGAAGTAAGAAAACTTAACTTCTTTGAAAGAGAAAGAAGTACAATTATAAGAGCACATCAATATTATAAATATACACATGTTCAATTATACAAAAATATTGTAATATTAGAAAATATTCAAAAAATATGTAATGAAACAAGAGATCCAAATATTTTATTTTATTTTTTTTTTTTAGAGTGGAATGTGTGCAAGATATACATGTTGCTGAAATTCATAGATTCTTGACGCAATTGACACAATTATTTGATGCAATTAATTGAGTTACTATTAAAACATATAAATAATTGAGTCATGACGCAATTA
>CAJVPV010000226.1:0-25507 GCA_910591835.1 Acaulospora morrowiae
GAAAATAGAGAATTAGGAATAAAAAGAAGAGATTCAGCAATGAGCGAAGATAAATAAAAAAAAATGTAAAAAAAAATATAAAAAAAATTATATAATAATAAAAATGATTTTATAAGCCAATTTAAATGTTTTAAATTAAACTTTATTTAATTATATATGTAAATATAAATTAACTATTTATTACTATTAAATAAATCGAAGATCTCCGGAGGTTAATATATATTTTTTTGCTCCGGAGACTTTTAACGATGACAGAGTTTCTCCAGAGGTCTACGCCCGAAGATTTGCGGAGATCTTTGCCAAAAAAATTTCCTGATGTAGCAGCTTGCAGCAAACAGAGATAAAATGGCCTGATAACTAAACAAGTTATGAATTGAATCATTTCAAGCAAATTAGATTATACATTTTACTCAGTTTTTCTTTCTAGACAACAACTTTTTACTTTTTAAGCAAAATTAATAATGTAATAAAACAGAAGTTCAAGATCAAGAAAATTATTTTAGATAGAATTATATATTTGTATGCTAATCTTAAGTTTCTTAACTTATCTGATAGATAGAAGCTTACTTTATTAAAGTTCCTGGTTATCAAATTAAGCAATTCAAAAACTAAAAACATTTTAAGTATAAAAATCAAGTTAATACAAGCAAATTGTACAATCTGATTTTGACTGATATGTAAGAATCCTAATGATTTTATGTTCGATTCCATTTGATTCCAGCTTTTATAATAAATTTAATAGGTAGGTTATAACTCACTTATGTTTTTTATATGCATGTGAGTCTATATGAGTCTATACGATTCCAATTTTTAGAACCATACTGATATATTCACCTAAAAAATTTCAAGAAAGCTGAATTATCCAAGCTGTAGCAATATGCAAGAAGTATAAAGTCTCTATCTATTCACTAAAATACGAATTCTCTAACATCAATAGTACCAATTCAATAGGATTGTTTTTTTTCCTTTAAAGACAGATACTTTATATAACAAGTACTTAGTCTATATAGGAAAAATATTAAATTTCTAGATAACTTGTTAATATACCAATCAAATCACAAACTTACTTTATATAAATTTAATATATATCTAGACTTCATTAAAACCAGGTCCATTTCAATCTGATTTATCAAAATCAATATCCCAACTTATTTGTAAAGATCTTTCCTTTATATACCAAATAATAGAGTAAAGTTTTGGATTTTTATACACAATAATCAAATAATGTTTATTAAATTAAGGTGCAATCAAGACTCAAGCCAACTATTAATTAAAGAAATCTACTTTCAGCTCAATGCAAACAAAATTTTTACAAAGTGCCAGTGTCACAAGAAGACAGAAAAATCTCTATATCAATAAATAAAGCTATATTACTATAGACTTATCACAAAAATAACCAAAACTATTTGGCAAATATATCTGAAGAAATTTAGATCCAACTATAATCCAAGGCCCTAGTATATACATATGGTATAAATTATTTTGCTGTTAACTCAATTGTCAAAATCCTTAAAAATAATTGTGTCTGACTTAATTATTTTATATATTTTAATAGTGACTCAATTAATTGTGTCAAATAATTGCATCAAATTGCATTAAGAATCTATCTATTTCTACTACATGTATATCCTAGTAAATTTCACACCTATCATTGATATTGAAAAACTAAGTATAGCTGATAACCTGTCGCAGCTCAATATCAATACAATAGATGATCTTAAACAAATACTTAATAACAATCAATCTTTTCTAACCTTAAGCTTGAAAAAGAAAAAAGAATACATGTTGATAAAAGCCAACAATACCAAGTTAATGATTTATTCTAAATATAAGCAATTTATCTGTTTCTTATTAGTCCTCATAGGTAAAGATGGGTCCCTAAATTATTTGTAAGGACATAATTCAAATGTCCCTTATTATTAAAAATTTTTATTTCTATATTAAGAAATAAAAAAAAACTACCTACAAAGGTTCTTTATAGTTTTAAGCATCTTTACAAATTATTTCTGGAATTATGTCCCTATTGAAATAAAGAGCTAGGAATTATGTCCTCTAGGGGATGTAGACGTAAAGGGACGTAAATTTTATATGCTAAATACTTTAGGGACCCATCTTTACTCATAGGGATACTGGCAGCCATAAAAGATCACATATATGTTATAGCTAATCTATTAACAAAGATAAATTTGAATATATCAAAGTATTCTAATAGGAAAGTTAAGGTTTTCTATAGTTATCTGGCAGATTGTATCAATACACTATATAGTACAAAGAAAATCAACTTACAACTTTACAAACATGATGACAATTTCAATTTCCAGGAAAATAATATGATTATAAGTATCAATAATATAATAGAAACTAATAAAAGCATTACAAGCCTAAAAATCAAAAATAACTGGAAATATAGTCTGGTAACCTGGATCAAAAGAACTTAACAAATATATAGACTCACTAATATTATAAACAGTTATTTAATCAAAAATAGATAGAATCAAGCTCTAAATATAATGACAATATAATACTTTATAAAAGCAAATAGCTTATTGATTAAAAAGAACAAGTTCAACTGCTTATCTCTTTTGACTTTTAGAAATAAAATTTTAAGTAAAACCCTCTCTATAAGATAGCTTCTATATAAAAGATATTCAAACATTTATAAAGATAATCTTTGTTTCAGATATCTAATTATGCCAAAGTTCCAAAG
The DNA here is from genome assembly GCA_910591835.1 of Acaulospora morrowiae. Taxonomy (NCBI): domain Eukaryota; kingdom Fungi; phylum Glomeromycota; class Glomeromycetes; order Diversisporales; family Acaulosporaceae; genus Acaulospora; species Acaulospora morrowiae. The sequence continues at coordinate 2,708 of CAJVPV010000226.1, forward strand.
TCACATCTTCGAATATTTAAAAATAAAGAAGCATATATAGAAATCGAAACCAAGTTAAAAACAAAAATTAAAAAACTTATAAGCAAAATCAATACAATTATCATATCAAGAATAACAGAAGTTATGCCAAATCTTAGCTTAGTAAAAAGTTATATCTCGACAAGTTGGCATATGGCTTTAAAGATTCAATGATTCAATTGTCAAGTAACAAGTATATCAAACTAATAAATAAAACTTTGAAACTTTTTTATATACTAATTTGAATTCTGAGATCAGCAATAGCAATTATCTTCCCTCACATTGGACATCAAATAAATAAGATTCCTTACCAAGTCTTTGATCAAGAAAAAAAAATTACTACCATTTTTTATACTTGAATCAAATTTATTTCAAAGCATTATTACTTTAATAGACTTACAATCCACAAGTTCAAACAGTTTACTCAAGTCTCAAAACTTTATATTAGTTCTGGAAAGGCATTGACTATTTAGCACTAGTATTAATCTGAACTACATCAAATATAATAAGGATAGTAATAGTTTATATCATAAATAGATTAACATTAATTTATATATTTTAATATATACAGATATTTGATATAATCTGTATATTGTATATATATATTAATAAAATTTTGTATCTAATGTTTTTTTATAATTAAAAAAAAAATTATATTTTTTTAAATTATTTTTTTAAATTAGACAAATTTAAAATTATAATAATATTAATTAAAAATTTCTATTTTATAGCAAAAACAAAAAATTATTAATTATTTTCTTTAAATAAATATTTAAAATTAAACTGATATATGATAAATTATTATTATTATTTTTTTATAATAGAATAGGCATTAGATGTCAACCATTTATTAATATATATGATATTACAATTATATTAAATATTTTTTATAATATTAAACCATAGCTTAATACTAGCCTATTTTACTTTTAATGTCATAGTAATACTAGTAACACTCATAAAGTAGATTTATATTTTTTGAGAAAATTTATCTAGAGAATAGAAATTCTATTACTAGTTTTAAACCATTTAACCTATCAGTTCAATTTTTGTATAAGGGCAATAAATACTGTTAACTATTTTCTAAGTTATTTATCACATTATATCTCTTTATACATTTATCAAGTGGTAAAGGAACCAACAATGTAATACATATACTCCTTAATGAATGCTCCTGATACTAATTTACTGATTGGCACTAGCTACCAAATTTAGGGACTCTTGTGGCCAAGTGGACATGACTTCTTGAAAATCATATAGGCCATATCAAAGCAAGCTTCCAAATTCCTTAATCTCCTAGTAGACACTCCATTTATAAGACTAGTTGGTATAGGCTATCAAATCTAGGGGCATAAATGTCAAGCAGGATGCAACTCCTACATGTATAAACTATTTGGGATTAAGTTATATTACATAAGATATTAGTGTTATTTAGTGTTTTTTTCAAAACATTCTTATTTGACAGTCAATAACAGAGGAAATGATGATTTGGAATTGGTTAAGATAGAGTACAGCCCAATCTATATATTCAAATGTGTGGATGGTTTTATGGCACCTTTCATAGATAATTATAATAGCACCATTCAGATAATTGTCACACCATTATATTTTAATGGAAAGATTATAATCTCAATATTTATTGAATTAGTATGTGAAATGGATTTTTATAAGAAATGGCATATAATTGATTATGGTATCAGATACTATATTAATTTTATTTAATTGCTTTCATATAAGATTTAACTGATATATTGTAATCTGACCTGTAGAGCATTAACCATTATGCTATAGATTCACAGGTTTGATATATAATAAATTATTAACTATAAATAATTTAATTAAATATAATACTTAAAAATTGTTTAACCATATCAAATATATTTTTTAACAAATTATAAAAATAAATAAATATATATATATATATAATGAACTTTTTATTTTAGATTTTAAAATATATTATTAAAAAAAAATAAAAACAAAATTAATATTAATTAATAAATAAATAAAAATAATAAATAAATATTTTTAATAAAAAAGATTATTAATATAAATATTAAATATTAAATAATAAAATATATTATAAAATATATTAATATTATTTATTTAATTAAAATCTATAAGATAATGATTTAATTTTTAATACAAAAAAACTTATTAACAAATCTAAAACTTAAAATATAATAAAGTTTATAATTAAAATTATATATTAACAAAAATACTTGAATAATTATTTAAATTAAATAATAAATTTTAATTATAAAAAAAAAATACAAATTAAGTCTTAAGAAATATAATATAATAGTAATAATAATAAGATTATTAGATTTTATAACAAATAATTAGATAAAATTATAATTGTAATATTCTTAAAATTATTAATTAACAATAGAATTTTATAATACTTTTATAAAAATATAATAATAATAATAATAATAATAATAATAATAATAATAATAATAATAATACTTTTATAAAAATTACAGATTCTTAAAATTGTTTTTTAATAATTTTAAAAATATTGAAAACAAAACCTATTTTTAATTATAAGAAAACTTTAAACAAATATATATACTGTAATTATATATAAAAGTAATATAGTTTTTGAATATTCTTGTTATTAACAATTTTCTGCTTGTTTGTTTTTTTTTTCTTTAAATAGATAAAACAAAACTTTATTATAAAAAATACAAAAGAAACAATTTACAATAAGCTCAAAAAAAAATTAATATCAATACTTTTAACTCCTAATTAACTATACAGTATATTATATTTTATATCTTCTTAAATACCAAGCAAAAAATAAAAAAACATTAGACTTTTTCAAAATAAATTCAAATCAGAAAATCTAAAAATATAAACAAAAATATATTTAATTATATTAATTACTTAAAGTTATATTATTGTTTGATATTAGAATAGAATTAATAATTTTTATTATTTGTTTGACTTCTTTGCTTACTGATAGATATTTAAATGTTTGTTGGATATTTTTGATATAGAGGCTATATCTGAAACAATAAGGATCAGTATATAGGTTAAGATATACTGTAATTAATTAAGAAATTTTTGAATAAAAAGGATTACTGATAACAATTTGATTTTATATATAATTAAATTACTATATTGATTATTGTAAAAACTTTTGATGAATCAGTTGAATTAGTTAAGTATTTTAAAATTAAAGGTGCAATATGAATGGTTAAATATTTTGAATATTGAAAAGCTTTTATAAATCATATATACTTTAATAATATTGTAAATTTTTTTGTACCATTATATAATTTTTAAGATTATAATTATTAATAATAGAATTTTTTATAAGATCTAATAAAAAGTTGTTTCACTATATAAATTTTATAAATCTTGATTTGAATTTAAATATGGTTATATTGAAGGTAATAGATTTTTATATTGTTATATAATTAATTTTTAATAATATTATAGCAAAATTAATTTTTATTTTTTCTTAAAAAGTTAAATATTGATTAGATTATTTTCTTATTATAGTATCTTGAATTTCAATAGTAATATTAAAAAGTATTATTGTATTATATTTAATATTATCTATAATAAGTTATCAATTAGAAGTTCCATATTAGTTAGTTTTATTAGGGTATTGTTAATAATTACATTATTTTATTTTGATATTATTTTAATAATAATTTGATACTTAATCAAAGTTCTAATAAATATTTTATTTTTTTACTTTTTTGAAACTTCAAAATAAACAATTTTAACTTGGATAACAATTAAGAATCCTAATAATTCAATGTTTGATTCCAAATCTTATCATAAATTTAATAGGTGGGTTATAACCTATTTATATTTTTTATATATATACAAGTTTATGCAAGTCTATATAATTACAATTTTGAAAACCATAATGGTAATATTATATGGTCAAAGAAAAAATTTTTAAATTAACTAAAACTTATATAATATATAAAAATTTATTAATAATAAAACTTTTGAAAAATCTTTAATATACTGTATATAATTTAGAAATTTTAAAATTTTTCAAATAAATTAGAAACTTAAGAAATAATTTTTATAATAATTTTATATTTTTCAGAATCAAAATTTTTTTAGATACTTATTTAATTTAAATATTAATTAATTAATTATATCTTAAACAATATTTAGATTATTTTGTTTAAAGTATAAAATTAAAATTAAAAATATAAGATATACAGTATATTTAAATATATTAAAACTAAAGAGTAAATAATTTTATTTAAATTATAACAATAAAATAATTAATTATTTATAAAAGTAATCAAATTTTATTTTATAATTTATTAATAAAATATTTATTATAATTGATATTGATAAATAGATAAAAGTAATTATTAAAGTTTTTATTCTTTTATATAATTTTATTTGAAAATTAAGATATATATAGTCAACATATTTCTTTTTATAAAAATTATTTGAAATTAAAAAAATTTTTATTAGTTATAGAAAAATTTTTTAATAATTATTAAACTCAAGTACAAATTCAATATTTATAAAGATATATTATAGATTTTTTGTTTTTTGTTAATTTAATTTATCATTATATTTTAAGAACTTATTATTTAAGCTTAATTAATTTATTATTAATAACTTTAATAAGTAATATAGCTGCTTATACTATTTCTAATATATATAAGTTTTAATATATATTTTTTATGTTATTTTAATAAAGCATTAGACAAGCTAATATTAAACCTATTGATTTAATATTATATAAAAAATATTTATTTTTTATTTGATATAAAAAAAAATATTTATAATTGGTTTTTATTTTAAAAATATTGATAATGCCTTGACAGATTAATTATTTTAAGAAAATTTTAATGTTTTATTTTTATAAAACAAGCAACAAATTGTATAGTAAAGCAATTCCAATAAGTTTACTTTATAGCTTAAAAAAATTATTGATTTTTTATAATTATATATATATAATTGTATTTTAAATTTTTATTTTAATAAAAATAATAGAAATAAAAAATAATTAAAATTTGTCAAGATAATTTATAATGATAAACTGCAAATAATAGATTTAAATTTTTTTAAAAAAAAAAATAATTTTATTTATTTTTTAAGATATACTTAAATATATAAAATCAATAATAATTATTCAAGTATTAAAACAGTTTATACTGTATATAAAAGTCCTATATTATTATGTTTTTGATTTTAAAAATTAAATAAACACAATAAATACTTGTTTGATTGTAGAAAAAAACATTAATATGATTAACTATTATTCATTATTTTTTTATTTTTAATAATTTTAATTGAAATTATTTTTAAATCTATATTTATATATTATTAATTATATTTATGTATTCTTTAATATGTTTATATACTAGGAAAATTGAACCATTGTGAGTTCAAAAAAAAACAAAAAACAAAAATATTAAAAATAAAAAAATAGGAATTAATAGGAATTAAATAAAAATTGAAATTTCTATATAAGCTTCAAACAATTATTAATTATATTGTATATATCTTTTCATATAATTTTGCTCCGACTTATAATGGTTTCCATTTCCTAGTATTATTGATTAAGATTGCCATTAATATTTCAAATAATCGTAATTGCAATTGCCATTATGGATTCGTGAATATAATAAACACTACGACCTTTCGGATTTTTAAATTACTTTTTATAACCTGCAAATAAAAATCATTCAAATAAGGTGCAAATGCGCAGACAAACAAAAGCATAATGAGGCGTGTATGACTTACTGATACCATTTATTTTGGTGTAAAACAAGCACACACACATCTATGAGCGTTCTCTTGCTATTTTACATCTTTGCAACTCAAATGCGAATTAGAGCTAAAAAAAAAAAAAATTAAAAACGATCTAATGAATTTTCTAACTTCCCACCCTGTGTTTTCTTATCAATTTTCCCACGTTATTTATGACATGTTTCAATATACCTATTGTATGTACACTCCCCTGCCAAAAATCACCGGATGTTAATTATATCTGGAAATAATCGACAAATGGTAAACAAAATTTTTTTTTTACTACCGTCATAATCTGATATTTATTTAATTAAAAAATTTTTTATTTAGAAACTATAACACTTATTTTATCTATCTATATACTTAATATTTCGTAGGGTTTCCATTTGAAGTTTTAATAGCTTTAACACGATTAGGCATGCTTTCTACTAAATTACGGTAAGTTGATTCATTCATTTGAAACCACTCTTCCGATAAAAATTTAAATAATTCTTCTTCGTTAGATGGTAATAGATTACGCCTACGTACTCTACGTTCTAACTCATCCCATATATGTTCAATGGGATTGAGATCAGGACTTTGAGAGGGCCATGGAATAGAAGTAATATTTTTTTCTTCTTTCCATTTTTTTACGATGTTTGCTTGATGTATTGGACAATTATCATCCTGAAACATATAATTGTTTTGTCCAGAAAGGTCTTTTAAAAATGGTAATAAATTATTATTAAGGATTTCGATATAACTTTTTGCAGTTTGACGTCCATTAATTTTTACCAATGGACCTAAGCCACCCGCAGTAAAACAGCCCCAAACCATAACCCCCTGTCTACCCGATTTAAAAGTTGGTACAAGGCAATCTACATCGTATTTCTCCTTTGGTAATCGCCAAACATAGTCACGACCATCACCTCCAAACACTTCAAAGCATGATTCGTCACTCCAAATAATAGAATTCCATTCAATAGTCCAGTTTAATCGTTCGATTGCCCAATTTTTACGTAATATTCTGTTTTTTTCTGAAACGAATGGTTTTCGCTTGCCAACCCGAACGTAATAGCCTATTTCATGTAATTTTCGTTGCAATGTATGCATACTAACTTCAGTTGATGTTGATTGTATAAATTCATTGCATAAAACATTTAGAGTAATTTTTCTATCTTGTTTGATAATTCGTAGTAGATGACGGGTATCACGATCAGTTAGTTTAGCCGGTCTTCCTTTTCGAGCAGGAGGCTTTACTTCACCAGTTTTCTTGTAATGATTAATTACATCATGAACTGTCGATTTGGGTATATTAAATTCTTTTATAATGGTGGAAGGTGAAGAACCACACTTCCAAGCACCAATTATTTGATGACGTTTATTTTCTGACAACTCTTTACGTTTTTGTGCCATTGCGAAAAAATTTCAAGCACAAGCATAAAAAAAAATATATTTATCAAAAGTCCAGCTTTTGTTCATTTCAACAATGTAAATTTTATGCAATGTGTTATTTAATAATGGCACAAAAAAAAACTTTTAACGATTTCTTTCGTTTGCCGATCATATCAAAATTTGATCGACGTCCGGTGATTTTTGGCAGGGGAGTGTATGTAGCCGTGGCCTTGATCTTCGCGATCATCAGTCACGTTGCAATAAATTTGCGTATCAAACATGCCATACATAGCATTGTCACTTTTAGAAAAATAATAATCATTTCTTATAAGTTATTTAGTCCAACGAAAAACAAATAATTGATACATTAAGCAAACCATCATTACTGTGACCACAAGGCGTTTTGAATCGTAAGTTCGAAAACTTTACATCCGAAAAAATCATTAACTTGACCGGTTTAACAACATTCAAAATTTGCCATCAGAGCATGACAATCTTAGGAACATGAACTGAACTTAATACAGAAAGCGCTGAAAATCTCGGGTCACCTATCAATTTAAATGATGCGGGTTTTGGTAAACGAAAGATGTCACCATCATTCTCTTTCATAGTATGTATTATGGTTTTGGTAGTGCACGAACCAGTCTAGTCGATCCCAGGTGATTATATCGAAGAGGATCGTTGCTTATGTAATCGATTACTAATACCAATGGATTTCCCGCCAACACTCGGCACTCGGTAAAGGATCACCGAGCGTCTCGAATTCTGCAGTGGCTCTACTCGTCCATCACAAGTTTCATAATAATTTTAAAACCGGATATTTAATTTCGGAGAGGAATCAGTGCATAATTGTTACATAGAGATGTATACTCCTAACCTCATTAAATTTTGTAAAGAATGGGTCACAGCTAGGATGAATGGTGACGGCGCTTTATTTAACCTTTGATAATCTTTTTTAAAAGAAAAAATATTTGAGATTCATTATACGTAAATAAATTTATTCTTCTTTCAATAGGATCCTGACCAATAAAACGGAGATCGTAATGCGATATTCAATTACTTTTGAATTTTTAAACGGATTTCTATTTTCTGCACAACCGCGATGACTGGTGGTGACATTGACCTCGAAATTCGTGAGAATCCGAATACATTCTCACAGGTTAATGAAATTCATTCTACCGATGATGAGTATGACTTCAAATCAAGGGTCAAGTTTTATAATCGCATAACGACATTTCGTGGTTGATCTCACACACTTTATTCTTGGGAAGGTATCACCACCAAACCCATTAAAAGATCATTTGTGTCATGATAATTAAGTCAAACCAATCAATTATGATTTCTTGATCTTCAAGACAGTATCCGCACGAATAAATTGGTCTAGACATGTGAATGAGGAGAATAAAGAAAAGCACATTAATCTCAATTTAAATGAATAAAATGATAGTGGTTCGGTTTCCTTTTTCTATCGCTTTCTCCTTTACTTCATGTAATCACATATGCCGACTTTGTATGATTTGATGCGCGGGAAATAAAACTGGTTTTGCTAAAAAGCAAACTAAATTAGAATGATCTCAATCATCCGACTTTTAACAAAGAAAAATTAGTCACGTGCGAATAAAAGTGCCGGCATATATTTTGTCAAAGAGAAAAAAAATAAATACTGAAACCCCAAAGGGGAAATAAATTATTTTTCTACTCGCATATTTGGAAATAAAATCCCGGAAAATTCAAATTGAATTCTTTCCTCGCTTAATTTAGAAAGATGATAGAAAAAGCAAATACCCGGCAACTATAAAAATTTTCTATAAATAGGATACCCTTCCTAGAAATTTAAATCAGGAAATTTGTAGGTTAGAATATACAAATTCTTTCTTAAGAAAATAGATTATCAAAACATTAGAATCTACTGCTGTCTTGTTTAGAATTGTGGTAAGCTGGCATTCCAATTTCTTTCTTTCTTTCTTTCTTTCTTTCTTTCTTTTTTTTTGCATCTTCGTCTCCCGTTTTGCTTATTTCATTTTCTATTTGTCCACACTTTTTCTTGGTTTCGGCTTCAAATATTTTTACCGAATACAAAGATATTCTTTCGCTAAGTAAAGATGACGTTTGTCAAAAACAAGGTTTCTCAAGCCTTCCAAAAATCACCGCATGCAACATCAAAGAAGACCATTGATAAATTGTTATCGAAATCCTTGGCGAGATCTTTGGTGTGAATAAGAAAATATTCATATACTGTATGTCGATTTTCATAAAGAAAAAATTTCTAACACTCTTCTCCTCAATCCTTCTCTCAGAAAAAACGGCGCGAGCAAAGAAAATTAAAAAAATTAAATTCCTCAAAAAAGAAACACAGACATCATGATCGCGTATACGAACCCTCATGTGATAATGTAAAAGTTTACGACAATGGAAATAAAAGCGAATATGTGAATTTACAAAAAAGTTTACCTCCAGCGTACGCTCCCGGAAAATCATTGGGCATCGTAGATAAAAACACGAAAACTTCTCCGATGAACATCATGAATCTACTACTAGTTTCGGATGAAGATGACGTCACCCAAGTATATGGATCAAATAGCGATTCGGTTTCGTCTCCGACCTCAAGTCCGCCATCAACACCGGACTCCTCAAATTCGTCCACTGAGCAGCAAACACAGAAATCTCAAAAAATCATGTCATCAGGGCTGAAGAGTAAGGGAAACTCCTTCGCGAGAGTGATGATAGATCGTGGAATGTCCGACCATTCCTCAATTCCTACGGAATTAAGTAGTGTCAACCTTACCAGGATTCCTTCGACGCCGCATTTGGAATGGGAAGATTTAATTAAAAACATTGAAAACATGAATCTTGACACAAGTAACTTGGACAATATAGCCCTTAATATTCAATGGAAAAGCAATCCTTTAAAGATCTCGCATCTACAACGTTATGAGTATTTGCATAAAACTGAAGCGGAAGTAGCTTCCCTTCTACGGCTTACACCGGTTCAATATTTAACCTCAAAAAACACTTTACTCTCGGCTTCACGCAGATATCAAGAGAGAATGTTACCTTTTCGAAAAAGTGATGCACAGAAGATGCTAAAAATGGATGTGAACAAAGCAAGTAAGCTGTGGGAATTCTTTCGACAGGCTAAATGGCTCTAGATTCCATTTTTGACCAACATTTTCTTAAGCATCGATCTTTTACGGATAACATAAGATTATATATAAATCTAAGAAAAGCAAAGTTAACTCTAATTCCCTAAGTTACCATCATCACTAAGCTGTATGTCATCACAACTATTTTCAAATAAATAATATGAAACAATCGTAATTTGACATTTCAAACTTCTTCTGTCGTACAGTAAAGGAATTGATCATTGTTCCTAGAGAATTTACTTATTATGTATATGGAGAGCTCCGGGGTATTCGGGATAATCCTCGAGCAAGGCACTTTTTATATAGCATATGCGTGGGTAAATCGTGATCAGATTGTGCCTGCATACAATATTATCGATTGTACAGTAGTACGTAAATAATTTAAAATAATTCACATTACCTTTTAGGCACAGAAAATTTTAAATTATGGAATTGGTTCTCCCCCCGCACGTGTTGGTTTGACATGAAAATCTCGGTCTTTCGATGTTGTCCGAACGCATACACACAATAGCTTCTTGTGGAACGGGAATTCTGAAAAATCAGAATCATTGGGATGTTGCGGTTCGCAAAAAATAAACAATTATCCATTTTTGAATGCGCGGACAAACTCATCATTTTTTTAAGCTATAATTTAAAGGATTTTTTTTTTTTTAACGCCGCATGCACACCATTGGTTGTGTATGAGAAAAAAATTTTTAATTCCTTAATATATTAGGTCCTACCAATTTTCCCCAAGGTTTCATTCATCCACTAACTTCCTCACCTTTTAACGTCATTCATAAATAACCGATAACGAAAAAAAAAATCCTATAATTTGCAAATGCTAAATACCAGAGGGAACAAACCCAATTCGAACACTCCTTAGTTTACACGGATGATGTTATAACCCTATTTTAATCTTCCATCCTTCTTTAATACTGTTTTTGTCAAAATTTTCGAGCGTATAATTAATTTCTGTACTTCACAAGAAAAAAAGGAGCAATTTTCGTTCCGAGACAATGGCGAATCAAACTTCCAGTTCGCACGAGATCTCAATCAAATCTTTGAAAGATCCGACCAGCAATGCACCACCTTTGCCAATGCTCAAAGAGAGAAAACCCGATTTGAATGATAAGCGCAAAGCAACCTTGGAAAGACTCGATAATGAAAAATTTGGGTGGTTCCATGTTCGTGTTTGTTTGATCGCTGGTATAGGATTCTTCACGTGTGCCTATGATGTATTTGCGATTAACATGGTTTCGGCGATGTTGGGATACGCTTACTTTTCCGATAATAATAACTCGGTACCAAATGACCTCGATGTGGGTTTGAAGACCGCTGCAACGATCGGTACTCTGGTTGGCCAAATTGTGTTTGGAGTTTATGCCGATAAACTTGGTCGCAAAAGAGTTTGTATTTTATTGTTCTCATCCTTATTCTCCTAGCCACTTTACTATTTCATTTACCTTGGTTTTCCTTTCATGCTTTAGTTGTATGGAATTGAACTTTTGATTGTAATTGTCTCGACTGCCGGTATGTTCCATGTATAGCTTTCGTGCTTCGACGTATTTTTATCATGTTCCATGTCGAAGTTAATAATCTCACTTTGATTTTGTAGGTTCTACTCTTGTCGCTCAATCTTTTGCCGTAATATATTTTTTTTGAATTTGCTTCTTATTTGAGGTGAAGATGCCATGACAGTATATCCTGCTAATACCAATATTATCTAATTTAAAGGTTTCGTTATTCAATTCGTTCATCTTTTGGAGGGTCATCTTAGGCATTGGGATTGGCGGAGACTATCCCATTTCCGCAGGTATTTAAATCGTCTAATGGACATTTCTCAGATCAATTCTTACCATGGTTTTATATGAACATATTTAATTTCACTTTTTTAGTCTTCACAAGTGAATTTTCAAACATAAGTACACGTGGGGCAATGATAGCAGCCGTTTTTGCGATGCAAGGCTTCGGCATCCTCTTTGCGGCCCTAGTCTCACTCTTGGCTCTTATGGCAATGAAACCTTCCATAGAGAAAGATATTCTTTATCTTGATTATGTCTGGCGTATTGTACTCGGAATTGGCATAATACCCGCGGTGATGGGACTTTACTTCCGCATCACCATACCGGAATCACCACGTTGGACGATGGACGTTCAGGGTAATGTTGAAAAAGGTGATAGAGACGTCAGCAATGCCTTTTATTATGGATATCATGTTAAGGACAAAGAGGAATCCAAGTATATCGCGTCGACACCAAAACCTACGTGGAAAAATTTTTGCAATTACTTTTCTATATCAGAAAATTTCAAGGTTCTCGTTGCCACATCTATTACCTGGTTTGTTTTAGATGTAGCGTTTTATGGGATTGGATTGAATCACTCAATAATATACACCGCTGTTAATGGTAACTCAGATCAGAGTCCGTATGAAGCATTGCGTGGCATAGCAATAGGAAATGCGTTTTCCACCCTTATTGGTTCTGTGCCCGGGTACTGGTGTAGCGTTTTTCTGATAGACAGATTAGGTCGTAAATTCATTCAATTGATGGGATTTGCTATGCTCACCTTGTGCTATATCGTACTTGGATTTGCCTACCAGGCAATTAATAATACACTATTTAGTATATTGTTTACAGCATCCATGGTAAGTTTTTTGGAAATTACTCGTAATTTATCCTTCCTATAGAACGGTGACTCAAATAATCTCTTTTCCTAAAAGTTCTTTCAAAATTTTGGACCCAACACCACCACATTCATCTTCCCTGGTGAGTTTCAAAATTTCAAATACGATTTATGTTTGTCGTTAATAGCCCATACTCACACCTTACGTTAATCTCCAGCTGAATTATTTCCTACCCGTTTTCGTGCCACCTGTCATGGTATAGCCGCTGCTAGTGGGAAGCTTGGTGCAATAATAGCCCAAATTGGGTTTCTTCAGATGAAAGATATTGGTGGTCCAAATAAATTCATGGATCATTTGCTACAAATATGCGCGTTTTTCACATTAACAGGGTTCTTCTTTACATTTCTAATCCCCGAGACAAAACGGAAATCATTAGAGGAGAATTCAAATGAAGAACAATCAGGCTTCATCAAAAGCAAATACCTTTTCCAATCCATGGATACCAAAATAGTTATAAATACATCTTTGAAAACATATTGCAGTTCTCCCATAAGTTCTAGCAGCCACCCGCATACCCCGCGCTCTCCTACATCAGATATGCCTCTTCGCCCACCAACATCTAAAGTAGGAAATTATTATAATAATAACGGGGCAATGTATAACAATTTTGGTAATAGGTCATCACCAGAAGTGATACCGAATGATTTGCCCGCCGATTATCCCAACGCATCAAGAATACCTCCATCATATCATTCACCAGTAAAAGTCAAGTTTTCGGAGCAACCACAATAATTACAATTTTAGATTTATTAAATAACTCATTTAATCATTTTTATGACATGCTTAGCCATTTATTACTCAACATATTATATGAATGCTTAATTACATTCAATTTCAGACTCTTTAATGGTGGGTAAAACTCCCATCTCTAGTTAAACACTATTAATTTTATATGAATAACATCTTTCTTCTCTGTTCGAATTTCAAAGAAGTCACAAGTCATTTGTTGTCAAGATTTAGCGTGCCTTCTAAAAAGACATTTTTTTTTTTGTCTTCAGAAACTTAATAATTTGTACAATAAATATTACATTAAACAGTATGCGACAAAAACATAATAACTAGAGTGAAACCCATAAAGTTCGAAAAATAAATTGATATACTGTATATACATTGTGTTAAGACGCATAATATCACGTGATTTATAGCTTAAAACACGTACTTTTAATTCAAAAAATTTAATACGATTTCTTATAGTCAATTACAAAGCAATTTGTATTCAAATTAAAATAAAAAATTTTTTATTTATCAAATATATAATATATACATATATACATAATAAATAATGAATAAAAAAATATAAGTTTTAAAAACAATTCCCTACTTTATATAATAATAATTATACTTTTAATTACAAATTCAAAAATCTTATAATCTTTTTTAAACATTCTAAATTAATAATAAAACATTTTATTACTCTATCTAATTATAGAAAAAATGAAAACTATCCTATTTCTTAATTATTACAAATATTTACAATATTTTTTTTTTTTTTTTTAACTCAACTAGCTAGGTCTTGTCTAATGTGCTTTATTTAGTTTACATATGTATTTCTTTTACAAGAGTTACTATCTATAAACTATTCTAGATGCATATTAGGCTATATCGAATTTCTCCCATATCGGCTTGTTGCTATTGACTTGTCCTATTGGTACATGTCAAGGCTAATGTGCCAAGGCTCCGTTAGTGTTGTTATTGTATGAATAAATAAAATTAAAATTGATAATGTTTTCTTCCTGGTCCAGCCAGTTGTTTACCAGCTTTCGCTGCATGTTTAATATTTCTGCTTGTCTATCTACCACTCCTTGTTGGACGGATTGTGTGGTGGATTGATTGTTATACGAGTGCCCTCTATTTTTGCTTCTTTTATCTATTCTGCTGATATTTTCGCTCTTTTCCCATTGTTGAAAGCATTCGCATCTTTGTAATCATATCTTTTATAGTGTTTCTGTCATTCTGCTTGTCACTTTTTTAATCATGTCTTTTGTTTTTGTCCCATTTGCTCGTTCAATCAGTGAAACCAGATCTTTGCTGAAAATCCCTTTAATTATATATTTGAGATTCCTTTCTGAATCGGTTATTATTTCTTCTAGCTGGCTTTGCCAATTGAATTTATTTTTCTTGGTTTCTATTCTGCTTGAGATTTCCTCTTTTAGAACACTCAGAAATTTTGATCTTACTTATTTTGCATAATGTTCCCTATATATGTGTTCTACATTTTTTTGTTGATCGCACCAAGGGCATTTTTCATCTTTATAGAGATCTGGTTTTCTTTTGTATAGCCTGTCTTTTGTTGGCAATTCCTCATTGAGGAGTTTGTACTTGAACGCTCTAATATTGTGATCTTGTTGGTTGGTTTCGAAGCTGGTAATTTTTGATAATGATAAACTGATCCATGTTCTTTTCCAATCTATTTCCTTTTCATCACCGGTTCTTAACCATGCTTTATGTCTTCTTTGTGTTGCCCATGTACTGATCCATTTGCTATTTTGCCAATATTTCATAAAACCACTGGTATCAATATCTAGGTTCTCTTTGTTCCATTGTAATGTACAGAATAGACTTTTGATATGCCGGTTTTCAATTTCAACTGTCCACTCATATCCAAGCTCTCTTCCTTCCTTTGCTAAAGCATCTGCTCTTTCGTTATTATTATTTCCTATATGAGCTTTGATTTTTCTAAACTCAGTTATTACTTTTCTGGATTGGATTTTGTCCATAATAAGAGTTGTTGTTAAGAGATTTGTTGCTTTTGCTAAGCATTGTTTTCTAGGCAGTTAAGATTGTATTGCATGTATTGCACTCTGGCTGTCTGTATATATTGTGACTTTTGTATCTGTATTTGTAATTGCCAGTGCTATTAATATTGCTACAAGTTCTGCTCTTGTTGATGATGGAAAGCCTGCACATTTGCCTTTGAACTTGACTTGTGTTTGTGTTTCTTGGTCGATGATAATCCCTCCTATCCCCATTTTGACTTGCCTGTTGGCATATTTGTCCAATGAGCCGTCTGTATAAATGTCAACCGTTCTCCAGTCCTGAATTGTTCTTTTAATTTCTTTGAGTTTCTCTCTAATTTTGTAATGCAATCTCGGTTCTACCAGGTCTGTTGTGTTTGTAATTCCGATCTCTGTATCATCAATAATGATCTGAGAAATATCTGTTGTCTCTGGTGATGTGTGGCTCCAATTGTGGATTTGTCTAATAGAATTTGGTGATACTTGAACTCGGGGGAGATTACCTATTATAGGATTGTATAGTTTTGAGCTGTTTTTTGTTTTCTTGACCGGAATAGCAATTGCTTCTTTGGTGTTAACTTCTCTGATACATCTATTTGATTTCTCTTGTGTGTCCATTCCACATCCATTACACTTTTCTATCGGAGAGTCTCCTGAGATTTATATGAAATGTTGAGCCTTGAATGTGTTATTGAGTATTTTAACTTGTTTATTGACTTTTCCTATATAGATATTGTGATCGATGATCATAGATATGTATCTGTAATGCTGGATGCTGTTTTGATTGGCTAAGTCACATGTGGCAAAGGTGTTGATGGTGGTTTTCGAGTAATAGTCTTCTTTCACTTGAAACCAATGGGTAATTTCTTCATACCAGTGGGGCTTCCACCCTATATATTTTGCACCCAATCAGGTTTTGAGATGTGTCCATGTGATACAATGTAAGTTTGTAGTATTGGTCGCTTGTTCAATGAAAATGAAGTTGTGTTTTCTCAGATTGTCTCTGTTTTTGTTGTACCATGTATTTGGCATGAAGTCTTCCAGGGGGGTCCAATTGTTTCCTGGTATGGGAGTTGTTAACTTGGAACCCTTAGTTTCTTTGACATGTATGTCATTTGATTTCAGAAGATAAAGAATATTTGCTGTGAGGTTTTGATGAGGAAATTTTGTTATCCTGTATTGTGCATCCAGAATATTGTGGGTTGACCAGGTCCAATTTTGCAGTTGTTGGAGTCTTGCTCTTGAAATCTGTCCTGAAATGTTTTTTCCGTTAAGGTCTTGGATCCATCTTGTTGTTTGAAGTTTTAACTGTCTGTCATAGATATTGAATATTTTGTATCCTGTGTGTAAGTGGATGCCACTATTGATGGCCATTGAGGCAAGTCCAATTTTTTGTTTGAAAGTTGATACGATTCTGCTGTTGATCTGATTACATTCTCTTTAAGTTAGCACTGTGTCTTGGATGAGGTATTCTAGCACAGGCATGAGAACTTGGTTGATTATATATCTAAATTGTTTATCTATCTCCTAGGAGGTTGATGGAGGCAGGTTTTGTATTGTTTACTGTTATAAGAACAGATTTGTTTGGATTTATCTTGAGACCTGTGATGTTGGCGAAGCTTTTGACCAGGTTTTGAATCTTTTGTATCTTTTTTTTGGAATTTGTAAACCAAGTTGTGTCATCCATGTATGATATCGAGGAGATGTGTATCGTGTTATAGTTCCATGCTCCAAAACATGTTGTGGGGATTTTGGTCACCATGGTGTATTCCAGTTTGAACTTTTCTATTTTTGTGATAAGTGGATCATAGTAAATGCATCAAAGAAGAGGTGATATAGTGTCCCCTTGGTCAATTCCTTGTTTTGTGATGAATGGCTCAGTGAGTCCATGTTTTGTAATTACTTGGCATGTACGCTCTGTGACACATTTCATGATGATGTTATGAATTTTGCTTGGAATCTTGATGCAATACATTGCTTTGCTAAGTATCTCATGCCTCATAGAGTCATAGGCTTTGCTGATGTCTTGGCCAAATATTCATAGTTCTTTGTTTATTTCCTTTGCTTCTTCCATTATATGGCTAATGATTGTGATGGGTTCGTATATGCCTCCTTCAGGGAGTCCTGCCCAGTTGAGAGGTGATAGGATTTGATGTGAGGTGAGAGTTTGTGCGAACCTATTGTTGATTATTTTTGTAAAGACTTTTTTGATTGTTTCTAGAAGTGCTATCAGACGAGTCTGACTGAGATCATATTGCCAGTTTGAGTTTTTTGGGATGGGATAAATAAGATTGTGCTGCCATTTCAGGGGGATTTCTTCTGTTTGTAAAATCTGATTGAAGAGTGTTGTAAGTCTTTTAATGCCTACAGGGCCTATATGCTTGAGAATTGCATAATTTATCTGAGATTTTTCTGGAGCTGATTCTGCTTTTGACTTTTTTATTGTTTCCTGAACTTTGGCATGTGATACTTCTTGTGTACATTTGTCATATCATTTATCTGGGATTTCTGCTATAGGTAAGAATTCTTGTCTCCAGTGATTCCAATTTTCTTCCAGGGGTGGTATTTGATCAATTGGTTGCTGAAAATGTTTTGCCACCTCTTCTTTAATTTCGGTTGGTTCTGTAATTACTGTGATTGGGTCACCCTGAATCAGTAACTTGTCAAATGAAATGTTGTTGTTTTCATGATTAAGGATTGATCTGATCATTTTTTTCTTGTTTGTAGACAAGTGTAGAAACCTGTCCTCTGTGCATTTTTGAATTTTCTCCTGAATTTTCTTGTTTGTTAATGCTATAAGGCTTTTATAGGCCGTTTTCCATAGGTTTTTGACCTCCTCCAACCAGGTGCAAGCTGTGGGTGCTTGATGGTCTGGTTCTTGCCATGGGGGCTCTTGAACGAATGGTGTCTTTTGATTAATCTTGTCGATGGATTTGCGAATGCTTGTGATAATGCTTGCTGTTCTGATGTTGTGTTTGAAATATTGTTTACCCTTGCTGTAGAGTTTTCTTATTTTTATTATTTTTCCTTCCTAAGGTGACATTGCTTTGTGGGCTCTTGTCACTTCTTTTCTTTTGGTCTTGATTTTAGGAATGTGTTTCGATCTTGCCTTGTTGATCGCCTCCCATGTGAGATTTCAGAGTTTGTTGAGTGTTTTGTTCTTTAGGTCAATTTGTTCTTCCTGTTGTTATAGGATGATTTGTAGCTCTTCTTTGAATTTCTTCCATTGTTCTGTTGTTGTACCGATTGTAGTGTATTTAATATCAGCCTGCTTTTTTGGTAGGTTTTTGGAGGCTGTGTGAGTGTTAGGGAGGAAAATCGTTGCTTGGATAATTGCGTGGTCGCTATTGGTCACCATTGTGACTGAGCTAATCTTGACTTCTATCGGATACCAGTTGTCGTGATTAGAAATCCAGATGTAATCCAGTCTTGAGGTTGCTCCTCTGGAGTTTTGCCAGGTGAAACCTGGAGTAATGGGGTTAAGTGTCCTGAAGCAGTCTATATAGTTTAGATTTTGAAGTACTCACAGCACTGTTGAAGTTGGATGTTGTGAGTTGTGTTTCTTGTTTGTTGCTGATTTGTGGTCTTGCTAGGGATTTATTACTGAGTTGAAGTCTCCTAGGATGATCGTGTTCCAATTTTTTTCCATGTCTATTGAGGATTTCCTCCTCAATCCATTTGTTGACTTCTCTTTTCTCCCGTCCGTCTGATGCTGGTATATAAACACCTAGTATACCGATGTGTTTTTTTCCCCTGAACTGAAGATCGATGCTTATACCTCTGCCAGGGTATTCTTTTATTTTTCCAATATACTTGCCAATATCTTTTTTAATCATAAGTGCAACACCGGCTCCTTTGTTATTGTTGCTCCAGATTATATTGTAATTGGAGTATTTCCAAAATTTGTGGTTGTTACTCTGCACTTGTGTTTCAGTGAGTGTCGCTATGTCGATGTCTCTTTAGATACAATAGGTAAAGAAAGTTTGCCATTTGGTGGGGTCGTTGATACCTCTTACATTGTGTGTAAGTATTTTCCATGTAGTTGTGGTTTGTTGTGGGGGTGTGATATTATTGCCAGTATCTGTTGTTTCCATTGTATTTGTTGAAGATGATATATTAGAGGGGTTTCCTATTTCACTACTCTCATTGTTCTTCATGTGTGGTGGATTGTTGGGGTGTATTTGTAGTAATATCGATGATTTGGTTTAGAGTACCTACTACACTTTGGAAAATACTTACACACAATGTAAGAGGCATCAACGACCCCACCAAACGGCAAACTTTCTTTACTTATTGTATCCAAAGAGACATCGACATAGCGACACTCACTGAAACACAAGTGCAGAGTGACAACCACAAATTTTGGAAACACCCCAATTATAATATAATCTGGAGCAACAATAACAAAGGAGCCGGTATTGCACTTATGATTAAAAAAGACATTAGCAAGCATATTGGAAAAATAAAAGAATACCCTGGCAGAGGTATAAGCATCGATCTTCAGTTCAGGGGGAAAAAACACATCGGTATATTAGGTGTCTATATACCAGCATCAGACGGACAGGAGAAAAGAGAAGTCAACAAATGGATTGAGGAGAAAATCCTCAATAGACATGGAAAAAATTGGAATACAATCATCTTAGGAGACTTCAACTCAGTAATAAACCCCCAGCAAGACCACAAATCAGCAACAAACAAGAAACACAACTCACAACATCCAACCTCAACAGTGCTGCGAGTACTTTAAAATCTAAACTATATAGACTGCTTCAGGACACTTAACCCCATTACTCCAGGTTTCACCTGACAAAACTCCAGAGGAGCAACCTCAAGACTGGACTACATCTGGATTTCCAATCACGACAACTGGTACCCAATAGAAGTCAAGATCAGCTTAGCTACAATGGTGACCAATAGTAACCACACGATTATCCAAGCAACGATTTCCCTTCCCAACACCTATACAGCCTCCAAAAACCAACCAAAAAAGCAGACTGATATCAAATACACTACAATTAGTACAACAACAGAACAATGGAAGAAATTCCAAGAAGAGCTACAAATCATCCTACAACAACAGGAAGAACAAATTGACCTGAAGAACAAAACACCCAACAAACTCTGGAATCTCACATGGGAGGCGATCAACAAGGCAAGATCGAAACACATTCCTAAAATCAAGACCAAAAGAAAAGAAGTGACAAGAGCCTACAAAGCAATGTCACCTCAGGAAGGAAAAGTAATAGAAATAAGAAAACTCTACAACAAGGGTAAACAATATTTCAAACACAACATCAGAACAGCAAGCATTATCACAAGCATACGCAAATCCATCGACAAGATTAATCAAGGGACACTATTCGTTCAAGAACCCCATGGCAAGAACCAGACCATCAAGCACCCACAGCTTGCACCTGGTTGGATGAGGTCAAAAACTTATGGAAAACAGCCTACAAAAGCCTTACAGCATTAACAAACAAGAAAATTCAGGAGAAAATTCAAAAATGCACAGAGGACAGGTTTCTACACTTGTCTACAAACAAGAAAAAAATGATCAGATCAATTCTCGATCGTGAAAACAACAACATTTCATTCGACAAGTTACTGATTCAGGGTGACCCCATCACAGTAATTACAGAACCAACTGAAATTAAAAAAGAGGTGGTGAAACACTTTCAGCAACCATTTGACCAAATACCACCCCTGGAAGAAAATTGGAATCACTGGAGACAAGAATTCTCACCTATAGCAGAAATCTCAGATAAATGATATGACAAATGTACACAAGAAGTGTCACATGCCGAAGTTCAGGAAACAATAAAAAAGTCGAAAGCAGAATCAGCTCCAGGAAAATCTCAGATAAATTATGCGATTCTCAAGCATATAGGCCCTGCAGGCATTAAAAGACTTACAACACTCTTCAATTGGATTCTACAAACAGAAGAAATCCCCCTGAAATGGCAGCACAATCTTATTTACCCCATCCCAAAAAACTCAAACTGGCAATATGATCTTAGTCAGACTCGCCCGATAGCACTTCTAGAAACAATCAAAAAAGTCTTTACAAAAATAATCAACAATAGGCTTGCACAAACTCTCATCTCATATCAAATCCTATCACCTCTCAATTGGGCAGGACTTCCTGAAGGAGGCACACATGAACCTATCACAATCATTAGCCATATAATGGAAGAAGCAAAGGAAACAAACAAAGAACTATGGATGCTTAGCCAAGACATCAGCAAAGCCTATGACTCCATGAGGCATGAGATACTTAGCAAAGCAATGTATCACATCAAGATTCCAAGCAAAATTCACAACATCATCATGAAATGTGTCACAGAGCGTACATGCCAAGTAATCACAAAACATGGACTCACAGAGCCGTTTATCACAAAACAAGGAATTGATCAAGGGGACACTATATCACCTCTTCTTTGGCGCATCTATTATGATCCACTTATCACAAAAATAGAAAAGTCTAAACTGGGATACACCATGGTGACCAAAATCCCCACAACATGTTTTGGAGCATGGAACTATAACATGATACACATCTCCTCAATATCATACATGGATGACACAACTTGGTTTACAAATTCCAAAAAAAAGATGCAAAGATTCAAAACCTGGTTAAAAGCTTCGCCAACATCACAGGTCTCAAGATAAATCCAAACAAATCTGTCCTTATAACAATAAACAATACAAAACCTGCTTTCATCAACCTCCTAGGAGATAGGATCCAGGCACAAGACAAAGATACGGCCACAAGAATACTGGGAACTTGGATAACAAGCACAGGTTCCAAGAAACATCAAAAACAACTAATCTTCAACAAAACCGCCTTCATCACAAAACTCCTTCAGTGGAAAAAGATCACAGATAAACAATTTAGATATATAATCAACCAAGTTCTCATGCCTGCGCTAGAATACCTCATCCAAGACATGGTACTAACTCAAAGAGAATGTAATCAGATCAATAGCAGAATCGTATCAATTTTCAAACACAAAGTTGGACTTGTCTCAACGGCCATCAATAGCGGTATCCACTTACACACAGGATACAAAATATTCAATATCTATGACAGACAGTTAAAACTTCAAACAACAAGATGGATCCA